>CAUYRH010026960.1:0-18321 GCA_963574655.1 Perodicticus potto
GTAAATGAGAAAATATCATGAATGTTATATCAATCAGGTTGATAAAAATATCTCCGATTGTATGTGAAGCCCGCACACTGTACTCCATGACTGAATTATTGTACACAGCTATGACTCAATAAAAAATAATTTAAAAAAAAAGAGTATATATAGACCCTCCTCACTTTTTAAACTATTTCCGAGAATTCCAGATGGTGTACGTGCCATAATCAATTTAACCATTCTTCTACTGGTGGATACATAAATTGTTTCCCCTTTGTTACTATAATGAAAAGTACTGAAATTAACATTAATGAATGGAAATTCTTGGGCTAATGTGGATATTTCCATAAGGGGAAGATGTAGAAGAGTGCAAATTGGATTAAAGTGGAAAGAGTATCATGATTGTAATGTTATTGAATATTACTAAAATCCTGTTCAAAAATATATATTCTCACTGGTACTTTATTTGGTTAATTTTTAATTTGGGCAACTTTTTTCTGGGATGTTACATTGTCTCACTGTTATTTCAATGTTTATTTCCTATTTTCTAAGCAGGTTAAACAGAAAATGAACATAATCCATCATCCACACAATGTGGGATATCTATAGTGATGTGGGCACCAGGATTTCTCTAGGCATATGCTTTAAAATTCTGATATGTCAATAAAACATTTCTCTTTGCTTTGAGAAGGAAAGATTTGGTCAAAAATGGGAAGGTTCCGGAAAATGGGTCCAGACAAGAAAACCTCAGGAAGTGAAGAACATCACAAGGACCTGGGGCTAGAGCAATTTTCAGAATTTACAAGAGAGATCACAAGTTAAACCAAGTCTACAGAGCCCAAGCTAGTTAGAGACCTGTATCCAGTTCAGCATATGGTAAAGAAGCACCAGCAGGAGTGACAGTGGGTGAACTGATGGTGTCGTGGACAACTTTCACGAATGGGCTTGGGAATCTCTGAATCATTATTACCAGTTCAAAGTTGTAGAGTAATCTGAGTGGGCAGATGTGTAGGACCTCCCCTCCCCACTTGTCAGGCACAGTATGGCTACATCCCCTGCACCACCCGGTGATGATATTAATGGATTCATGGAGAGCTACATCTCTTCACTGCTCTGGCGGTTCAGTGCACTCTTGCTAGTGCACCAGGGCTGAGAGCTGTCTTGATGCCCAATAAAGAAAGATTATTTCTTCCCCTGTGTATGTGGTCCTTCTTAGCTGAGGCTGTGCAAAATGGATGGGACTGGTGATTAATAACAGTTAAAATAGGTCAAATAGTACCAATAATAATAGCACAAGATGTGCAGGTGTAAGTAGGGGAAGTTTGTTTGTTTGCTTTTTTGAGATTGAGTCTCACTTTGTTGCCCACAGTAGAGTGCTGTCTCGTCATAGCTCACAGCAACTCCATTCCCTTGCCTCAGAGCCTCCCAAGTAGCTGGGACTACAGGCGCCTGCCACAACGTCCAGCTATTTTTTTTTTTTTTTTTTTTGAGACAGGAGTCTAGCTCTTGCTCACAGTCTTGAACCCATGAGCTCAGGCAGTTCCATCCCCCAGGCCTCCCAGAGTGCTAGGATTACGGGGGTGAGCCACAACGCAGGGCCTAGTTAGGGATGTTTTCTGAGACTAATTTCCTCCCTGACGCCTCCAAAAAAGAGTTGAATGTGGGCATACCTTGAAGGAGGATCCAGATGTTATCCTCAGCCAGATTCCTTCCCTTTTTTTCCTGATTTCTTTGTAGAACAGCAGAAAGATGTCTTTCAACTGCGTTTGACAGCCTGTTCCTATAAAATATCAAGTAGTCTAAGGGTCTGGTCCACTGTGCAAACATTTCCAGGGTGGATGGAGAAACATTGTAGGTGTTTTAAAATTAATTATGGGGTGACAGATATATATGGATTATAAAGCCATATCTTGACTGTTGTAACAATCCAAATTTGATTAAATACAAAATTTAAAACAATAGATTCTATACGAGGCATCCTCAAAATCATCACTTGATTTCTAGTAAATGTACTAAAATCTAAAACTGTGAAGTTAGAACCAGTGTATCAGACTCAGGTAAGCAGAGGGAGGAATCCCAGATCCTAAAATAAGTAAAGGTGAGAATTGTTTTTTGTTTTTTGTTTTTTAAGGGAATTTGGGGGTTGGGATGAGCATATGTGCACAGTTGCCTTGTTTTTTATTTTATTTATTTATTTTTGTCGAGACAGAGTTCTACCCATCCCCCGAGTAGAGCACAAAGGCGTGATAGTTCACTGCAACCTCAGACTCAAGCTGTGGGCGTCCTGCTGCCTCAGCCTCCCAAGTTGCTGGGATTACAGGTGCTCGCCGTGGTGCCCGACTGAGCTTTTCAATTTTTTTCGTGAGTCAGGGTCACACTCTCAAATTCATTCACTGCGGAACAGAGGTGCTCACATAGACTCCCACCTCTGCTGTCAGTATTGGGAATTTCCAGGAAGTAGTGGATGAAAATGGTTTTCCCTGAAATCTGTCTCTGGAATCTCAGGGACATGAACGCTTTAACTGGAGGTGGGTAGCATCAGGTCATAAAGGGAGACATTCCAGGCCTTTCTTAAAGCCAAGACAAAGTTCCTAAGTGCATTTGAGGGGACTGCCGCAGTAGAAGGGCGTGGTCCCCACAGAGTTTCACCCCTTACTGTCAATTCGGGCAGACTGTGAGTAGGGCATGACTGGTGTATCACCCCTCTGAATCCCCCCTCTGGGGACTCAGGAGGGTAAGGGCATCACTGCCCTCAGCTCTGGGAGCACCTGTTGTTGCTGTGAGGCTCAAAACCTCCTTCATTTCACCTTCTAGAAACTTGGGGAGTGGTGTGCCTTGCTTTAATACCTCCTAACCAGTTAACAGAGGGAAGAACACCAGCCTGTAGTCAGTAAAAGACCCCTGTATGAGTTCTAACAGAATCCTGCACGTAACAACAGAATAGGCCCCCTGAGAGCTGCCTTCTTGTCAGCCCTAAGGGACCCCCAGCAAGGTTGGCTGCAAGTGTTGCATTTGATATCTGCTCAGAGGTCTGAAAGAAACGGCGTGGCGTGGAGTTGACTCAGGGAGGAGGTGCTGATCCTGCCTGGAATCAAGTAAGAACCCTGAGCTGAGTTAGATGTGAGGGGACGTCTACCTCAGACTAGAGGAACTCTGAGGGATCTACACCTGCTATCGGCTCTGACAGATCCCCAAATCTGCGTTGTCTAATGTCATCCTGAGTACTTTCTAAATTCCCCCTAAGTAGACAACAACAGGTGGTGGGTGGAGGGGGGGCACTTGGTGGGGGAGGTGAGGGTTTGGGGCTGGGGCAGTGGGCGGGGGCCTGTTGGTATTGGACCAGAGTGTTGTTGGCTTCAAGCCAGCAGAAGCAGGGTCGTCAGAATCAAAAAAGAGTAAAAGTGAAAACCCTGAGGGAGGTATGCAGGGAATCCCTCTCTCAGAGAAGAGGGGGCCTCGTGGAGCCCCGCCCCTTCTTCCCCCCTGGAGACCAACATGGCGGCACAACTGCTTCCGGCTTCCACCATTGCTGTGGTGACGTGATGAACATGGTGGGGGGGTGCATAAGGAGCGAAGCGGGGGAGTGGGGTGCGTGAGGAACGTGGCGGGGGTGGGGTGGGGTGCACAAGGAACATGGCAGGGGATGGGGTGCATGAGGAACGTGGCAAGGGGTTGGGGTGCATGAGGAACGTGGGGGGTATTGGGGTGCACGAGGAACGTGGCGGGGGTGGGGTGCACGTGGAACGTGGCGGGGGTGTGGGGTGGGGTGCACGAGGAACATGGCGGGGTGGGTGGGATGCATGAAGAACGTGGCAGGGGGGGTTAGAGTGCGTGAGGAACGTGGCCAGGGATTGGTGTGCGTGAGGAACGTGGTGGGGGTGGGGTGCGTGAGGAACGTGGTGGGGGGGGTGTGGGTGAGGAACGTGGCCAGGGATTGGGATGCGTGAGGAACGTGGCAGGGGGGTGCATGGGGAACGTTGGGGTGGAGTGCGTCAGAAACGTGGAAGGCGGGGTTGAGTAAAGTAGCAGTTGGTCCGTCGACGGAGGTCAGGCGATCACTGACGCTGCTTGGAATTAAGGTAATAACCCTAAATTAGCTGTGAAGAGACCATTTTTTTTTTTTTTTTTGGTTTGTTTTTTGTAGAGACAGAGTCTCACTTTATCGCCCTCGGTAGAGCACCGAGTGCCGTGGCATCACACAGCTCACAGCAACCTCCAACTCCTGAGCTTAGGCGATTCTCTTGCCTCAGCCTCCCGAGTAGCTGGGACTACAGGCGCCCCCCCACAATGCCCGGCTGTTTTTCTGTTTTGCAGTTTGGCCGAGGCCGGGTTTGAACCCGCCACCTCTTCAGTATATGGGGCTGGCGCCCTACTCGATAAGCCACAGGCACCGCACGAGGGGACCATTTACATCAGACTGGGACTTCCAGAAAGTTCTGTCCCAGCTTTCGCTTTCAACTCCCCAAACTGGGATTGTCCAAAGTCTCTGAATACCTTCTAAATCTCCCCCTGGTAGATGGAAAGGGTGAGGGTATCGGACCAGGGTGTTGGCTTCAGACCGCAGACGAGGGGTTCCCTAATAAGAATAAAGGCAGAGTCCGAGGTCTGAAGGGAATTCCTTTCCTCTGACCAGAGGTCACCTTGCAGTTTCGTACTTTGGGACTTGAGATGGAATGAAGGTGGATTGGGGTAAGGAACCCCGACTTCTGCCTCTGGGAAGTGTCGTGGGAAGTAAATACTTTAGAAAGGAACTTGACCACTGGGCAAGTCAGCAGAGATCCCTGGGCCTTGTTAGCGGTAAAGCGAAGTTACTGAGTGAGATCTTGGGGTTCCACGCACCCTGAATATCAGCCCCGGGGAGGCCTTGGGCGAGGCTGTAAAGCAAGGCATTCCTTTATATTGTAATTAGGGTGGGAGTGGGGTCCAGGAGATGGGGTCTTTGAGGTGAGAGGGATAGCCTCATGTCAGTAGAGAAAGGAGCCTCATGCTTTTCTGGCTGTAAATGTGTGAACACTGAGTGTGGATTGAGGTGACTGTGCGTCTCGGAACAGTAGAAGTCACAGTGTCTTATCCGTGCTTTAACCTGGGTGAACTTGGAATAGACATATTAGGCTGTGTTTTTCCAGCATTCTTTTTATTCTTTTCAAGGATGTAAGGGTGTTGCTCAAAGTAGATAGTCTGTGGTCAGCAGAGAGAGGAGTCCTAGAACTAGCAGAAACTTAGATAAGAAAACTGTACGAGGACTGAGAATACTAATTATTCCAGATAAAGACCCATGGAGCTCTGCCTGTGCTTTTGTCTGTGTCTCCAGGCAGGTGTAGTCAGATGATGTTTCCCTCAGATCATCCTCTGGGGTCTACAGAAAGGTAAAGGCTTTTAAATGAGAGGTCAGCATCAAAGCAGAAGATCAGAGGGGCCCCAGTTCCTGCCAGGAGGGAGGTGATAATCCTTAGTGTGCTCTGAAAGAAAGACCTCCTCTCCCAAACCTCCTCTCCTCTTAGTCTTTGCTGTAAGCCTCATTGAGTCCCAGGCAGATCTGGCAAGTAGCAACTACCTAAGGCATACTGTAGTTATTTTCACAGGGTCCTTAAGGAATAGGCAGATCAAGGAGCAGGAGCATTGTGGGTTCTTAGAGCAGTGACTTTAAGGAAAACTGCGGAGGCAGCCTTCAGTAAAGCCAAGGAGGTCTCTGCCTGCTGAAGTGACCCAATTATTTCATCTTTTTTTCCTTTAGGTAACAGAGGTCACTTGCCGACCTGCCCATTGCCCTTGGCTAAAGTCATCATGCCCAGGGGTCAGAAGAGTAAGCGCCGCGCTCGTGAGAAACGCCGACGGGCTCGTCAGGCTAGAGAAGCATCCAGCTCTCCAGTGGATGCTCAGGCCACTGAAGGAGCGGAAAGAGGGGCGCCTTCCCCTTCTGCTGCCGAGAGCTCAGCTGCTTCTGGGAATACCGGAAATCCCCAGGGGCCTCAGAGAGCCGCCACTAGTGCTGCAGCTGCTTCACTTACAAGATCTAATGAAAGCATCAACAACCCAAGAGCGAGAAGGCCAAGATCCTCGCAGAATCCATCTGCCAATGCGCACATGTCAAGAAACCCTGTAAATGAGAGGGTAGTTGTATTGGTGCATTACCTGCTGTATAAGTATCACTTGAAAGAGCCCATTACGAAGCAAGAATTGCTGAGAAATATAATCCAGCCATACAAGAGCTTCTACCACGAGATCGTGAATAAAGCTGCAGAGCACTTGGAGCTGGTCTTTGGCCTTGACCTGAAGGAATTGGATCCCAACAAGCACATCTATATCCTCATCAACAAGCTGGAACCAGACTGTGATGCAAGGGTGAGTGACAACAGATGTGTACCCCTGACCGGCCTGCTGATGACTGTCCTGGGTGTGATCTTCACAAAAGGCAATTGTGCCACTGAAATGCAAGTCTGGCAAACATTGAATGTAATGGGGTTATATGCGGGGAGGAAGCATTTTATTTTTGGAGATCCCAGGAAAATCCTCACCAGGGATCTGGTGAGGGAAAGATACCTGGAGTACCGGGAGGTGCCCAATACTATTCCTCCACGCCATGTATTCCTGTGGGGTCCACGAGCCTGTGTTGAAACAAGCAAGATGAAAGTCCTTGAGTTTTTAGCCAAGGTCCATAAGGGGGCCCCTAGTGATTTCCCAGCCTGGTATGAAGAGGCTGTGAAAGAGCAAGAAGAGAGGGCACAAGCCAGAATTGCAGCCAAGGCTCGAATTATAGCCATGGCCATTGCGCGTTCCAGGGCCCTAGCCATCGGGTCCCCCCACCCCTAGTAGATTCTGATTCACTCTTCACTTTGTGGTTTTTTCCACATGTTAAGTAGTGGAAGGTGAGGGTGGGGCTGGAGACAACACTATGTATATAACATGTTTGTTTTACTGTTTTGTTCTATATTCTGAATAGTTTTTGAAAGTATTGTTAAACTTTTATTAGACAATTTAAGTGCCTTTAGAATCTAAGAATATGAGTGACATTGCTTAAATGTTTGTTGCTGTGAATAGAGTTGAAGAGTAAGAGTCAATGTTCCATCATAGTGATTTTAAACAAATAGCGTGGTAGTAAGTTAGGCATTTTCTTGGAAATGTGAAAGAACCCAGCGTTGACTTCTTAGTTGGGATTAAGAAATGGAGAAAGCATGACAAAATCGTTACTTGTAACCAAAAACGATTGCAGCCATATAATATTTTGAGATGTATACATAAATGTAAAACGTTGTATAAAAATAAAAAGAAATTGTGCATTGTTGGTTTTGCTTATTAATTTTTGCCTGTTAATTTTGAACATATATGTATATATGCATGCATATACCTTGATATATTTAGTTTATTTAGGAATGTAGGAAAAAGGAAATCGTAAAAAATTAGATCTTATTTTTAGGGACTCATTTGTTTTTTATTTAACAATAATTGATCATCTGCTCTTTGAAAGTTTTTTTAGTACCTGCAAAGCTAAGATGAACAAGAATCATCAATGACAATAGACAGTTAAAGTCTTGGAGCAGCCATCATGAAAGGAAGATGGTGAGTGACTTAGTTTAGGTTGCTATAACATTATCATAGACTGGGTGGCTTAAACATCAAACATTTATTTCTCATACTTCTGGAGTTTGAAAGTCGGGGATCAGGTTGTCAGGTCTGGTTTCCGGTAAAGGTAAAGGCTTTCTTCCTGCTTGACAGTCTTCTCATCCTATTCTCACAAGGTGGAGAGAGCTCTGCTCTCTTCATCCTCTTAAAGGGCACCAATCCCATTAATGAAGGTTCTACCCTCATGATCTAATTACCTCCCTGAAGCCCCGCCTCCAACCACCATCACAATAGGGATTTAGGCTTCAGTATACCTATTATAGACATTCAGTCCACAGCAATGAGATAACCCCTAACCAAAAGAACAAGTAAAAAGATCTGAAGACTTGGGGATTTCAGATGAGCAGTCAAGTTAAATATCCTGTGGCAAGGGGTTTGGGCCTTGGGAAACTGCAAGTCCATCAATGTGAGAAAATTTCAAATTAAGCTAAATCAGCGGTTCTGAACCTGTGGGTTGCAACCCCTTTGTAACAATGAAAATGCAGCATTAGGAAGGTTGAGAACCGCTGAGCCAAATGGAGTAGGGGCGGGGGGGTCACATGAGTATCTGGAAGTGGTGGACAGTGGCCAGAATCTTGGATGGTGTGTTTCAGAGTTGAGAGACTAATGACTGGGATGAAAAACTGCTTTTAGCAGTTAGTTTTCCATCATGAATAAACCATAGAGGAATATCCACCTGGGGCACAAATGAAAACTGTCCTGTACTCTTCATGCAGGTGAACACAGTACACAAAAGGTGATACATGAACATTATCACAAGAGAGTGTCAGAGGAATAATGGGGATATATTAGTGTGAGACAGGATGCTCAAAAGTCAGCTTGCAGTAAGCTGAGAGAGGTATAGCCCATTCATTAAATGAGCATTTAAATTAGGTGATCTCAAGTGCAGTTGAGAGCTCATATATAAACTAAAACTTAAGTTTTTTGTTTTTTTGTTTTTTTGTTGTTTTTTTTTGAGACACAGTCTCACTATGTCGCCCTCGGTAGAGAGCCACGGTGTCACAGCTCACAGCAACCTCAAACTCTTGGGCTTAAGCAATTCTCTTGCCTCAGCTTCCCAAGTAGTTGGGACTACAGGCACCCACTGCAACGCCTGGCTATTTTTTGTTGCAGTTGTTGTTTTAGCTGGCCTGGGCCGGGTTGGAACCCGCCAGCCTTGGCGCTGTAACCACTGTGCTGTGGGTACCGAGCCAGCTAAAACTAAATTTTTATGGGGGTTAAATAATTACAAACACAGGTGGTTTGGATTGAAGGGCAGATGGAAGGGAGGGACTGAGAACTTAACATGATTTCTAGGAGCTCTGAGTTGCATCAAACTATGTAAGGCTCCCTCACAGCTACAATAAAAACATAACCTCTGGGCGGCACCTGTGGCTCAAAGGAGTAAGGCGCTGGTCCCATATGCCGGAGGTGGCGGGTTCAAACCCAACCCTGGCCAACCCCCCCCCAAAAAAAAACAAAAACATAACCTCAAAAAAGTTTTATGGCAAGTAACTTAGTTTAATTTGGAAAGCTACATTTTGGCTGATAAGGTGTGCTATATCCCATTGGGCTACAAATTCTCTGACATTTCCTGAATAAAAAAGAATTTAAAAAATGGAGGTTGGTAGGTTTGAGAGTCAAAATAAATATAATAATAAGTGAAATATATCAAAACTCAGTATATACCAGGCTTTGTGATAGGTGACTCCCAAAATTCCTACTTTATAAAGAGTATATGAACTAGGGGCAACAGGATGCATTTTCAAAGCATTTCACAGATGATGAATCTGAGGCTCATAGAACTTTGTAATTTTCACAGGTTCCCCTGACATGTAGGTGATAATGCTGGAACAAGAACCCCAGTGTAAATTCATCTAGAGTCCACATTGTTACTTACCACTCCTTCCTTAAGCTGACCTTTGTCTCTTAATTCATTTCTTTTCTCCATATTACACAACGTCTCCAGGCAATAAAAAGAAGGAATCTGGACCGATATACTATCTCCAAGTGTAAGAAATAAAGGAGAAAATGAGAATTAAAAACCATTTGGGGACTGCCTATTGCCATCTTTTTGTAGCAATTAATTCAGTCTGCCACCAATGCAGAAAATGTTTTCCTAGCATGCTGGCCTTTATGAGAAATGTAAAAATAATCTGCATGCTTCAGCTGACTCTTGTCTATGTCTTCCCCAAGGGAACATTTTGCTTTTTTAGTGTGTGTGAAGACACCTGTACAAGTGTTCAGAAATATTCATCAATTGTGAGTACCAAATCCTCACAATTTATGATCAGTGGTTCTCAACCTTCCTAAGGCCACGGCCCTTTAATACAGTTCCTGTGGGTCTTGACCCACAGGTTGAGAACTGCTGATTTATGATTGTGATCACATAGTGAAAAGAAGAAGAAAATTCTAGTGTATTGAGACTATTGTCAAGGTAAGTAGAGAATGGTGGTGTTGAAACCCTCATGTTGACGATTCTTAAAGGGTCCTTTAGAAAATTGGTACGATCCTGTATTTGAAAACACCTATTTTATAGTAGGCACCTGAAATAGTTGTCCTTCTCAGAACCTTCTCTAAGAATGAAGAGGAAATTATACTTACAAATATATAAAAGTGACGCCTTACTGTCACTTACTACATAAGTGCTTATGGATAGTCTGCAAATGTTGATCTATAACCTTTCATGCTGTCTCCTTTGCTATCTTCTTTGCACAATGCTCCTCATTCCAGGCTATCTGAAAGTCAGTACTCAACATCTATGCTTTTTGTTCTATTCAGCAGTAAACAAACAGATCAAATGTTGATATGTGGAGCCACCTGATGAAAGCAGCCAGCATCCCTGGGTGGCCTGACAGCAGCCTGTTAGGTAGGAGACCTACTCACAACAGGTTATGTGTCCACAAGAAATAAACTTCGATTGTGTTAAATCTTTCAGATTTCAGGCTTCTTCTGTTGTATTCTGTTAAAGTTACTTTATCTGAAAAATACACAGCTACTATTTCTGCTTTGTCTTCATTGAAATATTTTAATTACAAAGGTAATAGCATATTCTGCTGGGAAACCCTGATGCTATAGGTAAGTCACAATTTCCCTTCCTTCCTACAGTCCTCCAAAATTCATTTCCCCTCCAAAATAATCACAATTTGAAATATTTTGCATATCATTTAAAAATATATTTTGTGCTTTTCCTTACATAGATATACCAGAAAAATACACTGTGTGTCATTAACATACCCAGATGATTGATGTACATGTTGTTTTGCTTCTTACCCTTGTCACTTAATGAAATAAATGCATACACCTTACTCTTTTTTAAGAAACAGAGTCTCATTTTATCGCCCTCGGTAGAGTGCCGTGGCACC
The DNA here is from genome assembly GCA_963574655.1 of Perodicticus potto. Classification (NCBI taxonomy): domain Eukaryota; kingdom Metazoa; phylum Chordata; class Mammalia; order Primates; family Lorisidae; genus Perodicticus; species Perodicticus potto. The sequence continues at coordinate 10,947 of CAUYRH010026960.1, forward strand.
ACAGTTCACAGCAATCCCCAGCTCTTGGGCTCAAGCGATTCTTTTGCCTCAGCCTCCTGAGTAGCTGGGACCACAGGCGCCCGCCACAACGCCTGGCTATTTTTTGTTGCAGTTTGGCCTGGGCCGGGTTTGAAACTGCCACCCTCAGTATTTGGGGCCGGCACCTTACTCACTGAGCCACAGGTACCACCCTATACACCTTACTCTTTCACTGACTCCCTAGAATTCTAAAGCGTGTATGTGCCATAATTGATTACACTATTCTCTTCCTGATGGAGATACAATTGTTTTCCATTTGTTGATAATGGCTAGTAAGATTAATATTAGCATTATTGAACAGAAATTATTGGGAAAATGTAATATTTTCTTATAGGAAAGACAGAGATTGAAAATTGGGTTAAAATGGGAATAGTATGATGATTGTAAATTCTTATGAATGGTGCTCAAATTCTGTTCCAATAATGCTATGCCAGTTTTTATTCCTACATATTAATATATGAGAATATCCTAAACTGTCATCATGAATTTTATTTGATCAATTTTAAATATGTTCAAAATTTTGGGTGAAAATACATTTTTGCTGTTATTTTATTTCATATTTCGATGTTTTTTAATATGTTAATCAAAAAATTAATTTAATACCTCAACCTGACAAGGCAGGATTTCCTCAGTGATATCTTTAGTACCAGGGTACCTCTGGGCATACTTTTAATGTCATTGAAACTTGCCTTTTACTTTGAAAAACAAGGATTTATTCAGAATGACTTGGTTCTGGGAAATTATCCAGGGAGGAAACCTTCAGTTAATGAGGAACCTTAGGAGGAGGATATAACAATTTTCAAAGTCCACAAGAGAGACCACATGCTAACCCAAGTTCAAATAGTCCAGGCAGGCTGAGAGTTGGGGTTTTGAATGTGGAGTTCAGCATGTAGTTGAAAATGAACCAGATAGACCAAAGGTGTCAGATCTTGGAGGATCCTAGACAACTTATAAGAGTAGCTCAAGTAATCTCTGAATTATCATTACCAGCCTGAAGTGGTAGGGTGCTCTGAGTGGACAGATCTATTATATGAAGGAACCACAAGCATGCCTGATACCCTAGCCTCCCTTAGAATCCTCCCTAGTCACTGTCAGAGTCTAGCTAGCTGTCCTACATCACTAAGTGACGTTTTTGGTGGAATCTGGGAGAGCTATATCCCTTCCCTACTTTGGGGGCTACAGTGTATTGCAGCTGTGAGCTGTCCTGATGCCTGCTGGAAGATGGCATTTCTTCTCTTTACACAGTGCCCTTCTGCCACTAAACTTGGTGTTATGTGTGCAGGGAGGATGGTGAATGATGACAGTTGAAGCAGGCCAGGGAGTACCGGTGAGTAATGGAATAGAGAGTATAGCTACAAGCAGTAGAAAATTGGAATTCTCTGAGGCTAAGTTCCTCAGTGACTTAGCAAATAATGGGTTGATTGTAGATATGTCTTGAAAAAAAGATGTAGATTTATCCCCACCTTAGATTGTCTCCCTTGTTTCCTGGGTTCTTTGCATCCATAGGGGAGATGTCCTGTCCTGCAGCTCCGTTTGGTGGTCTGCGTTGCCACCAGAAACTGCCTGGGGTAGGGTACTGGCTCTGGGGGTAAACATTTTGCAGGATGAGTGGAGAATTACTGCAGATAATATAGTTTACCGTCCAACTGGCAAGGGGTGCTGGGGGATATATGAAGCCCAAAGCTCTATTTTTATTGTAATACCTCTGATTGGAGTGAATTATAAAATTTAAAATAAAATCTGTACCAGGCATTCTCAATGTTTTCAAAGGATCTGCAGTAAATTTTACTATCTTTGAGATATGGGGCCATTAGATCAGGAACTTTAGGACAGCAAAGGAAAGAATTCCAGGCCTAATAGAAGTACAGGTGAGGACCCTAAGAAAAGTCTGTGGGAACCACCCACACCAGAACAGATCGCTTCCTCCAGAGCCTGCCCCTGGTGTGAGGGCTGGGAGCTCCAGGCATGGTTGTGAGGTACAGGAACCCCTTCACTTCACCCTCTTGCAAGTGGGGTCAGGGGAAGTGGCAATGTTGTGGCAGATGGGGAATTGGCCTTGGTCAAAAGCTGGCCAACTCAGTTCAGCAGAGGGAAGAGTCACAGGGCTGTCCAGGAATGATGTTTATGAATCTAAATGAAAACTAAGAATCTCCAAAACAGAGAGGTCATCTCAGAGCACCACTCCTGCTGTCCTGGAGGCCCTAAGCAGGGGTACAGGAAGTATCTTTCCTTTACTTACACCTCTGACATCTCAGGGTAGTGAAGGCTTTGATATGAGTGAGGAGGCATGAGGTCAGAAGTTGGAGTAGTTCCGGCCCTGTCAGGAAGTAACGTTAGGACCCTGAGTAAAACTTGAGGGGACTGCCTGTCACAAAGTCCACACAGAGTCTAACCTCCGCTTTCAGTCTTGCTTACTAGCCTGAAGTGGTAGGGTACTTGGAGTGGACAGATCTATTGTATGAAGGAGCCTCGGTGGGCTTCACACAGGGATCATTTGATTTAACACCTTCTGAATTTCCCCAGTGTGGACTCTGGGAGCTGAGATTTCTGGACAAGAGTGTTGGCCTCAGAGTCAGCAGATGGAGTTGTATAGGCCATGCCACAGGTAAGGTAGGGGCACTGAGTAATATCTGATGAAACTTCTCACATCAGCAACAGGGGACCCAGAGAACCCTTCCCCTGCTATGAGACCTGGGACGCCTCCAGGAAGGGGTGGCTAAATGGGAGGACCAAACTTTGGTGAACACTAGTTAAATGCACTACGTGAAGTACAATATTCATGTTTGTTTAAGACCCTTTATTTTAAATAATCTTAATTAAAATAGTTTTATATTTATAGACACATTGAAAAGATAGTACAGAGGGTTCCTTTCCTTATACTCAATGTTTGCTTCCCCCTATTGCTAATAATAGTACATTAATATGAAACCTCACAATTAATGAACTAATATAAATACATTAATATTAACTGAAATCCATACTCCATTCAGATTGACTTTATTTCTTCCCTCATGGTCTTTTTCTGTCCCCAGGATCCCATTCATAATATCACGTTGCATTTAGTCATTTCTCCTAGGCTTTTCCAGATTGTGACAGTTTTTCAGACACTGCTTGTTTTGGATGCTCTTGACAGTTTCGGGGAGTAATTGTCAGGTATGTTGTATAATGTTCTTCAATTGTGATGTACTTGATGTTTGGCTCATGATTGGGCTGGCATTATGGATTCTTGGGAAGAAGACCTCAGAAGAAAAGTGCATTTTTATCACATTATAGTTAGGGAGCACACTATCAACGTTGCCCATCACTGATGATATTTACCTCAGCATCTGGGCGAGGCGATTTGTGTCAAGTTTCTCCACTGTTAAGTTACTTTTTTCTCACCCTTTTTATACAATACTCTTGGGGAAGAAGTCACTATGCTCAGCCCACACTTACAGGGTGGAGAGTTTTGCTCTCTTTCTTTGCAGATGGAATATCCACATAAATTATTTATAATTCTTCTGCACAAAAGATTTATCTATTCTCCTTTATTTATTTATTCATTCCATCATTTATTTATATCAATATGAACTCATGGATGTTTATTTTATATTTTGGGTTATAATCCAATATTAGGTTGTTTTCTTGATCAAAATGGTTCTTTGGTACTAGAGTCTAATTGCTTCTAAGACTTCTCAGAAAACAGCTTAAAATGTATAATAAGTGTGTGCACATATATCTATAATTATTTCCATATTTGTCCATCTCTCTCTCTCTCTTTCTCTCTCTCTCTCTCTCTCTCTCTCTCTCTCTCTCTCTCTCTATATATATATATATATATATATATATATATATAAAGATTTAATTTATACAAATAAAAATCAATTTAGAGATCTGAGTATCCTGATATGGAAAGAAGACCATACATTCATACATTTCATACATTTTTAATACAGTTAAAAATGTATGAAAGCTAAACATAAGTGTTACTGATGTCTCCAATTCTAATCTAGTATCACCTATTCACACTAGCCATCCCCCTTTGATTACCTCTATAATAAAAATGGCCCCCACTAACCAACTTTTATATAAGTACTTATTTCTTTAATCCCAATGTATTAATTTCCGATTGTTGGCCTTGTGAGAAAGAACTTTACCAATTAGAATGCAGCATCTTTATACAGCTCCTTTTTTCTTTAGTCTTCACTCATTTCCAAAGTTACTTAGGCCAGCATATCTTTTGCCCTGTCCTCTTCAGTGACATCATTTCATAAGTTTTTAATATAGTTAGATTCTTTTGTCATGGTCTGCTTTCCATATCAGGATACTCAGATCTCTGAATTGATTTTTATTTGCATAAATTAAGGTTCACTCTTTGTACTTTAATGTTTCATGGGCTTTGAAAAATGCATAATGTCTCATATCCACCATGATAGTTGCATAAAGAATAGTTTCATCATTCTAAAAAATTCTCTTTACTTCATATAGTCAGTAACTCCTCCCACGCCCTGGAAGCTACTTACTGTCTCCATTGTTGTGTCTTTTAATGTCACATAAAGCACACAGCATGCAGCATTAACAGATTGGCTTCTTTTGTTTATCAACATACATTTAAGATTCATCCATGTTCTTGTATGAACTGATAGTTTATTATTCTGTAATTCAAATTTTTTTGTGTATTAAGGACGTCTTGGTTTTCGTTAATGATGAATAATGCCGATATAAGCATGTATGCGTAATTATTTGTGTTGACCGGAAGTTTTCAAATAGGTTGGATAGATATCTAGAAGCACAACTTCTGGATCGTATGAAAAGACTATGTTTAGCTTAGTAAAAACATTCCAAACTGTTTTCAAAGAAGCTGCACCATTTTGCTTTCTCACCACCAATGTATGAGAGAGAGATCCAGTTGCATCCTCACTAGCAATTGGTGTGAAATGGTAAATAGTTACAGACTCAATTTGTATTTCCTTATTGACAACTTATATTGTGCATCATTTCCTATGCCTATTTGCCATCCGTACGTCTCCTTACGCCAGATATTTCCATATTTGTCCATCTGTCTGTCTTTCTTAAAGGAAGAGCAAGAAATGGAATAATATATAAAGCTAAATATAAGTGTTACTGATGTCTATCTATCTGTTCATATATTTTACCCATTTTAAAAATAGTGCTGTGTATCAGTATCCTAGGGCAAACTATAACAAACTGGGTGGCTTATAACAAAATAAATTTATTCTCCCACAGATATGCAGGCCAGAGGTCTGAAATCAAGGTATCAGAAAGGTTTGAAGCATCCATTTCACTCCTTCTCCCACCCGATTCTTGGCATCCCTGGATTAGAAACCCATTACTTCAATCTGCCTCTGTCTTTATGTGACTTTCCCCTTTGTGTTTCTGTGTTTCAAATCTCCCTCTAACTTTCTTCCGATGACATTGTCATCAGATTTAGGGCTCAGACTAAATATAAGGAGATCTCATCTCGATATTCTTAACTTAATTAAATTTGTAATGACTCTCCAAATACGGTCACATTCACAAATTCTCTAGGGGCTAGGAGATAGATGCATTTTTTGGATCCACCACTAAATCTACTACATAGTACTGGTTGGTTGTTTTATAGTTGTTGAATGTTAAGAGTTCTTTGTACATTCTGGATACCAGTCATTTATCAGGTATGTGATTTAGAAATACTTTCTCCCAATTTGTGGCTTATCTTTCTATTCTTTGAACAGGGCCTTTCTCAGAGCAAAGCTTTTTAATGTAAATGAAGTCCAACTTAATTGTTTTTTTTCTTTTATGAATTATGCTTTGTATCTAAAGCTCATAACCAAGTCCAAAATCTCATAGATTTTCTACTGTATTTTGTTCTATTAGTTTTATAGTTTTGCATTTTTGTGTTTAGGCCTATAATCCCTTTTGTGTTAATTTTTTTTTCCTTGGAGTTTTTTTTTTTTTTTTTTTGCAGTTTTTGGCTGAGGCTGTTTTTGAACCCGCCACCTCTGGCATATGGGGCTGGTGCCTCACTCCTTTGAGCCACAGGTGCCGCCCTTGTGTTAATTTTTGTGTAATGTGTGAGGTTTGTGTCTAAGGGTTATTTTCCCCCATATGGACATCCAATAGTTCCGGCACCATTTATAACATAAACTATCATTTTCCCTTTATTTGCTTTTGCACTTTTGTAAAAACTTACTTGGCTCTGTTTGAATTGGCTTATTGCTGGCCATTCTATTCTCTGATATTTTTGTCTTTTCTTTCACCAACATGATGCTATCTTGATTACTATAGCTTTACAGTAAGCCTTCAGATCAGGTGAAGTTAGTCCTGTACCAGTGTTCTTATTCATTATGATGTTGACTCTTCTAAGATCTTTACTACTTCTGAAAGTCAGTCTATAAAAATCTTGCTGGGATTTCGATTGGGATTGCACTGAGTAAGTAAATCAAATTAGAAAGAATTGGCATCTTAACTACAGTGAGTCTTCCACTCCAGGAAATATTTCTCCATTTATTGAAATCTTTCTTAACTAGTGTTTTGTAGTTTTCTACACATGGATCCTAGACATATTTTATTTTGTGTGCGATTGTACATAGTTTTGCTTTTTAATTTCTAATTCCAGTTGTTTATTGCTGGTACATAGTAAAGTGATTATAATTATTAGTTTCAGGAGGGTATTTTTTTTCAAATTCTCTGGAGTTTTCTATATCAATAGTCATCTCTGGAAAAAAGGGCAATTTTTATTTATCCTTTTTCTATATGTATAATTTTATTATTATTTTTGCTTCTCTTGCACTTAATAGGACTTCTATCATTTTCCTGAAAAGGAGTAAAGGGAGAACAACCTTGCTTCATTCCCAGTATTAAGGTGAAAGTATTCATTTTCTCGTCATTAGGTACAACGCTAGCTACAGATGTCTTTACATATACTGTATCAGGTTAGGAACATTCCTTTCTATTCTTAATTTTCAAAATATTGTCATTATGAATTGACACTAAAATTTTAAATTATTGTTTTGCAATTGATTTTATATTCAGTAAATCAATTACACTGATTTATTTACGAATATTGAATAAGTCTTGCATACTGAGAATAAACCCTTCTGGACTAGCTGTAATGTTCTTTTTATGTACTGCTGGGTTCTATTTGTTAATATTTTATTAAGGACATTTTTCGCATTTATTGATGAGTGATACTGATCAATAGTTATGTTTCTAGTGATGCATTTATCTGGCTTTGGCATTAGGGTAATGATTGCCTCATAAAAAGAATTGTGAATGCCTTTCTTTTCTTCTCTTTTCTGGAAAGAGATTGTGAGTTATTGTTTGTTTGTTTGTTTTTCTTCTTCAAAGAAAAAGA
>CAUYRH010026966.1:0-47644 GCA_963574655.1 Perodicticus potto
TCCACCGAGGTGTCACACATAAGATAAAGTGAGATTCTGTCTCTACAAAAAAAAAAAAAGTTTTTACTTTATCAGGTACTGTTTTAATCATTGGTGATGTAATAACAAACCAATAAACAAACTAATAAATCCCCATCTGCAACAATAATGTGGTAATATATAGTTGTTAAATGGTGGTGATTGCTATGGAGAAAAATAAAGCAGGGAAGGGGGACAGAGAATGTGGAGGTAGGGGTTCAGTCTGAAATGGGATGTGGCCAGTGGAGTCCGCACCAATGTGACGTCTTAAGTAAAAACCCTTACACAAGGGATTAAGCCATCCAGGTATCTAGGGAAATAGCAAGTGCAAAGCCTTAGTGATGGAGCATACCTGATGTACTCCATATTCTGGGGAGCAGGGCTTTGCAGGCCATCGTAAGGCCTTTTGATTCTCAGGGAAATAGGAAGCTACTAGAAGGACCTGAGGAAAGGACTGATGACCCAACATATTTTAATACCTTTTCACAGGGACAGATTATAGAAACTTGACAACAATGGGTATATTAAGTGCACTCTAGTGAGGGTTCTTTTTCTCTATTTAGGACAACATTCTGCCCAACCTGTCATGTATTTTTGCTTTACTGCTAGCTGATAAGAATTGGCTGCTAGAACAACATACCTTGGAGGCGTTTACTGAGTTTGCTGAGGTAATTATAAGATTAATTTATCATGATGATGTCCAGAACACTTTAATATTTCATGTATCCCAAAACATTCCAGAAAGAGTTATAGAGCTGCTTTTGTATTCTAATTATAAAATTATTTGGAGGGAATATTACTAATTATCTATTTTACAGAATCTCAAAATGAAGCCTAGAAAGATGAAGTGAATTTCCTAAGGTCCTCTGAATACCAAGGACCAGAACAGGCATTCAAACCAGGCCTATTAATGTAGGCCTTGTCTTCTAGGCAGTGTATCTGAGTTGAATAATATGTTTCATATTGAACCGTCACTAGAGTTAGGTTGATGAACCTACAGCCTGTTAGTGCAGATCTGTGGAGAAGGCAACCTTGACCATCGTTTGCTCCTTTGCTCTTACCCATTTGTGCAGTTTGTGCCTCTGGTCCTAAGGGAGTCCAGAGGCGGCAGCATGACTGAGCAGAAGTCATAACATTGGTAACACTAAACCGGTACAGAAGTTAATATTGTATCATCCTAAGGCACTCTGAATTAATTATAGGCTTACCTTTTATTCTGTTTCTGGCACTATTTTCTTTTAAAATGAATTTTTGATTAAAGATGCTCTTAGAACTCATGCATTTGTCTAAGTAGTTGAAATATATTAAAATTGGTCTGTTTACCAATCTTAATAGGCAACAAATCATGAAGAAATAGTTCCCCAGTGTCTCAGTTCTGAAGAAATGAAGCACAAAGTTGTATCTTTTCTGGAGAAGGTATTTTATTTATATAGCTCATGTCTTATTCTTTATTCTTATTCATAATTATAACCTACTTGAGAATCTTCTTAGGTTAAACTTTTCAGAGCTCAGCACAGTGCTGACACAGATTAAGCAATTACAAGTTATGAAAATACAACATTTGGAGTCACTCTACCTGTAGTTTGAGATACGGTAGCATTGATTATCCAGGCTGTGGGATGACTTAAGAGGATCCCCAAGCCATACTAATCATCATAATTAAAGATACCTGACTATATAATTAGGCCTGAGAGGATGTTTATTACCATATGTTAGGCGTAATTTAAGCATTACTTTTCTACAGCCAGGATTTATTTTTCCATTATTTTTAAAGCTGTTTTTACAGTTGAGACCAAAGTTTTAAATCTCAGGGCTTCCATGTTTGCATACTTTAGAACTTAGGTAGTGACAATGTGGGGATATGTTAAGGGTTAACTCAAGTACTAACAGAACTGTTAAACCACACATTAAGAATTCCAGGAGAAAATGTAAGACTGTCATTTTTTCCCAGAAAGAGGACTCTTCAGTTTTTCTGTAGGGAAGAACACATTGATTAAACAGATTACAGTAAGAGAAAGCATTTACAGATGCTTCCAGCTAACTTCCAGAACTTATTCTGTTTAAGACTGGCTGGAGACTAAGCTTATACAAATTATTTAGCCTTTTCATTTTTTAAGTATTAAGAAAATAGGTTAATAGAGTGCTAACCCTAACATTTGCTTGGTTTTCATGGTCTTTTGGAAGACTGGGTTTGTGGATGAAACTGAAGCTGACAAAGTAGAACGTATAAAACAGGAAAAAGTTATTTTCTGGAAACACTTCACTAAAGTGACTACAGAAGCAGCAGAAAAGTCACCTTTACAGGTATGGGCTGCCTTTTAGTATGGGTCAAACTTAAACAAGAGAAATTCTGCCCTTATCACTTAACTGAAAAAACAGAAGCTAACTTGGGTCTTTTATAGTAGTTGCTCTTTGAGACATCAAATTTCTTCTTCCTGAGAAGTTCTCAACACAGAATTGAGACCTCAAGAAACAAGAAAGCTTTAAACATGATACATACCAAATACCACATATACTCTTTCAATATAACTTTCAATTATTCGTGGTAACCTTAAAGGGAAGTTATGTATCATACCAATGATGTTATAAATGCAGTAGCTTCTGAACTACAAGAGAAAATTAACTTAACCTTTCAAAATGTGCAGTTTTATCCCTGGCCTCATTCATCAAATCAACCGCCTAATAATTTTTGACAGTATCTAAAAAGTCCCATCTATCAAAGGGAGGAAGTTGATACCAATAAAGATATTTGAAATATTGTTTGGAGCAGTAGCAGTATATTTGAAATAGTAATCCATGAGGAATAATGTTCTGCTAAGTTTTAATCACAATTCTTATAAAGAGAAAATAAGTTTGTTAAATAACTCATTTTTAAGACATGTAGCTTTTATGCCTAAAACCTATAAAGTTCAGTATGTATCAGTTATGTAAATAAGCCCTCATGAATTTAAAATTAAGATCACGATTATAAAGAGATGTCTTGGCCCCAACACTCCCTACTCCTCCCTCCCTAGAGCAATGATGTTGAAAACCTGACATTTTATTGAACTGGCTCCAAAAACATCTCTTATCAATTACAAAGAAAACAAAAGCATGTAGACAATTTGCACATGGTGCTTTTCTATAATACTCACTGGAAATTATTGATAAGGCAGCACTTCTCATTGGGAGTCCACTGGGATAGGACAGAACACTCTCTCTTATAAGCCACGTATAAGCTAAGTGGAGACAGCATCTTGAATCACTCATAAACCAAAATGCCTTCTCATGTTCTTCTAGATGACTGTGGGAGTGGGGATGGGGGTGTGCTTTTTTCCACCCTAATCCAATGACTAGAATCAAATCTGCACATAAACTTTTTTGCAGTTTTAGAATTTATTCTAATAAGCTTTACTCCAGTCCAGAAAGAAAGTTCTGTTTAGAATGGGTATTATAGCATTACTTTATCACACTTTTTATTTTTCAGCCTTTTGCAAAAAGAGTTCGTCATGAGTTCCCCTTGGAAGAAGAGTACAGGTCAGCACTGCAAGCAGTGGCAGGGGGCTTGGAAGCAACTGAGTCATTACTCCAGAAAGCTCCTGCTCCAGCCTGGCTTCTAATGGAAATGGAGGTGCTCCAAGAAAAGATAGATAAGCTAAAACGTCTGCTCTAGGTTATCACCACTAGATAGAACTGCATTTGGTGCTTTGTTTTGTAAAAGAAAATACTGATGTATTTATGTATGTACATTTTCTAACACATATAAAACAGCTTTTATAAAGTTGAATCTAGTGAAAATAGTCTTTATTGACATTTAGAGAACAAGAGGATCTTAGGGGATATTTCTCATTAAGAACTTTGGTACAACGTAATACATGTGTCAAGGTCCACACAGGACCATTCACTTAGTACAACTGTAAACAAATAAATAAACTGCCTAAGAAAACCTTAGCAATTTAAAATCATTTATATAATTTATAGCTAAATTTTTTTTCAGTAAGTTGTATTTCATAATAGAGCTTACTCTTCTTTCTGTTAAAAGAAATGGCACAAAATTAAGCTAACCAGCTTGAATTTTTATATTTATTTTCTTTACTTCCAGAATTATCCTGGAAAAAGCTGTAAATTCAAACTTTCCTCAGCTACTTGCTCTTCTTAGAAATCGGCCTCGGGCAAATGCACACAGGCTCTTCCTCCTGGAAACCAGTACTGTGAGCCTCTTCACCACCCGGGGTTTTTAGCCAGCACACCAGGTCGGTCTCACGCTTCATTTGGCACAGACTGGAAAAAGAGCTCCTGGTATGGGAAGAACAGGCCACTTTGGGGTTTTTTTGGTCCATAGAGCCTGCTTTTGAGGTATTAATTTGATTTTTAAAAGCTTTTCCTAAAGTTTCACTTACATCTATTGTCACCAGTTACTATCTTCCCAGTTCAGCTCCCCTTCGTCTCCCCAGCCTTCAGCCTCTCCCTGCAACAAAATAAAGCACACCAAGAGCAACCCACTGAAACAAATCATATTCAAATGTGAAAAACCAGGAATTTTAAACATTTGTCTTCTGATGCCAGAATATCTCATACTAAATAACTTAAAAAGTAGGATTACTTTGGTCCCAATATTACAAAACGAGGACACTGGAAAAATAACAACACAGTTAAAAAAAAAAAATCAGTCTCAATACCAGATTTCTGGCTTAATCCTTTTTTCAAATGAAAAGGTTAAATAACTTAGCCTAAGCATTGCTACATTTCTCTGGGAAAGGAAACATACCATTTATAGGAACTGATTTTGTTGTTTTTATGCTTGACTTGATTGTTTTAGTCAGTTGTATGCATTAGTGTTTGCCTTCACTGGGAAAACGGCATGTTTGTTATAAACGGAACAGTCCAACTAGGACCTCTAAGGGAAATCCTGAAGACTAGGGATTTAATTCAAAAAAAGTACCCACCTCAGTAATCTCTGCTGCAGCAAATTTTGAGGAAAACTGCATCACTGGTGAGACATCATCTTTGATTTCTCTCCTTAATTCAGGTAAAATAAGGAAAGCAGCGGAAGGCTTAATGTCTGGGATCATATCAGCAAACCAGTCCAACTCGGGATCTGGTACTGGCTTCTTTTTTACTTGAATGGTAAATTCCTCTCCTAAACCAAGTTCTAAAGGAAACTTCAGGGGCTTTTCTTGTGATGACCCTTTTGGTAGCTTAATTTGGTCCACATCATCCCTGCTTTGTATAAGACTGGGGCTTGAGGGTAGGCTTGATTTCCAGGGTTTAGACTCTTCGTTGAGTGGAAGCAAAGCAGGAATGGGCTTCTGCTCCCTGGAGGTGACAGGTTTTGTAGCAATGAGTCTACCTTTGGGGGCTACTGTAGTATCTAAACTGCTGGGCTCACAATCACCCCAAGATGATGACTCTGCATCCAATGTAGCACACTGGGACTTGCCAGCATCATCCCGTGGTTCTCCAGTCCAAACCTGCATTTGGTTTTCAGGCTCCTCGGGCTCACTCCAGTCAGGCCATTCCTCAGACTTTTTAGAACTTGATGGGAAGTTTTCACTGTCCTCTGAAGTATTTTTCACATCTGAGAGTCCATTCATGGGAAATTTAATAGGCTGAGCAAACTGATCACCTGTAGGGATATGTACAAGAGTGACTCGACTCTCATAAAATACCGGTTAAAAGCAAGCAGAATGTTTAGGAGGTGAGCATTAAGGCAATACCTGGAAATATCCATGCAAACAAGAGATCCAGCAGAATGTTACTTAGCAAAGATGTCGTGTAAGTCATCCAAATACCATTTAACATGTGCCCCAATGTCAGCAGAAAAAGAAAACACTTATATGCTTCTATTGAGTTAACAGTTATTATATAACTGAAACATCCAATTCTATACCAAATAGTCAAATATTCTTTGTTGGCACAGTTGTCTATAAACAAATACAGAAATGCTCTAAACCAGGCAATGTTACCTTAAGATGTTGATAACATGAAAGAGGGTTGTGTGCTCAAATAGGTTTGCCTGACCTAACTTCTTATCCTCATCTTAAGCAGATTTTTCCAAGTGCAGTTAAAGCACTGAAAAATCCCATGCAATGTGCTAATGACTTGGCAAACTAAACCACAGAACTCTTTTTCCTCCCACAATGCACCCTTTCACATCTTTCAGAAACATTGTTTTGGTACAATTTCAAAGATGCTGCACTAAGGCATTCAAGTAATGTCAATCTGCTCCTGAAGGAAGAGTAGGCACATACCAACACTCTGGGGAAACAAGATGAGAACAAAGCTGACTATCTGATTATAAATAGAAGAAATCTCAAAATTCCCCCCAAAAGCTAATAATTTTCAGAAGTTAAACTTATTACTCTCAGGAAACACTCATCCAGCAATGGAAAAGCTATATAACTAAACATTTCTACCTGTCTGTAAAAGGGTATTGCTGTAATCTCACTGTACGTGCTGCTTCATACTGATGGGCTATACACGGCCAGAAAAATATTTATGGAACATGCTAGAGGAGGGGTTCTCTAAGGTGGGCGAGGTCTGGCTGCAGATGACATGCATGGGAGAATAATCTGAAGGTAAATAAAACTCCAAAAAATGAAAGGGATACTAAGATTCTTAATCTACTTTGGTGAGCACTTGTTAAGGGAAATGGGTTTATTTAACACAGGTAAAAGCTGAGCTGCAGGGAGAGAACATCTTCAAACATCTGAAGACATATACCTATTACGGAAGGTATATGGTGTTTAGAACAGGCTGTGTCCACTCCATGTGGTGGTGATGGAATAGAAAATATTGAACCTAGTTAAAAAGTTACAGCCTTTAAAAACATGGTGGTAGTTTAAAATCTTAAGTGATTCTATTTATTTTCCTTATAAGAATAAAGATCTATGAATATATGGTATGTTATGAATGCCACAAAACTATACATTTAAAAAGTTAAAATAAATTTAAGCTATGGATATTTAACCACTAATTGGGAAAGAAAAAGAATTATTTCAAGAAAATATTTTTAGCAGTTTACCAGAAAGCTTATACTCAAACTTGGGCATTGGTCAGAAAGATTCTAGCAGCATTTTGGCTGAATTGTTTTTCTGCCTTAGAAGTGAGGGAGTGGAAGGCTGGGGTAAAGGCCTTAGCTCTCCCCATGCACACCCCTTTTCTCTTATTTGTGTCACTATTCTCCTACTGAAGTCCTACCTAATATCTTACCCAAATGTGTTCCCCAACTCTTTCAGGCAGGCAGACTATTTCTTATTTCCCTTAGTTATACCTTTCATAAACGTTAATATTAGCCTTATTCTTAAGTCTAACCTTGCAAGTAAACTGCAAAAGACAGGAAAAAAAGGGAAAAAACATTTAGAGTAGTTCCTTATACATGTACCTTTCCCAACAGGCCCCCCATGACTTTCAGGAAAAAGGCTGCTATTAAATAAAAATTCGTAATACAGGCTGCTACCAGGGCGCCATAGTTTTCCTCTCGGAGGAGCCTGACATGCAGCGTGAGTGGGATTAGACCTCTAATCTGTTCTATAAAACGTCTCCAGGAAAATCTATCTTAAGAAAAACTGATCAGCTTCTGCTGCTCTGGTGCCATTCCAGTTTCTTATCAAAATTCCAGAGTAATCTAGATAGATATAAACAGGTGTGTTCTTCAGTATATATAGACTGTCTACAACTAGGTACTGCCATCTAATAAATAAAACATGTTATGAGTGGGAACGTTTGTTAATTCAGCATGCAAAGCTGACTAACCCCCAACCCTTATCTCAAAACTATGTCCCTGAAAACAAAACTCCTCTGATGTGATACTGTAATCTGCTAAAAGAAAAACTGGTAACAAATCAGGCAATATCCAATTTGGTATGCATGTTACATAGCTGAAAATGAGGCAATGGCCTCTATATAACCACTTCCCAGGTTTTTGGAGCTACAATGACACTGGTTTCATTAGCACCAAGGAAGAGGTGAACTCTCTTTAAAACTTCAGGCAGCCAGTGTTACTCTGAAAATTTTCTGGCATCAAAATTAGCAAAAAGGCTATGTGATAACCACTTTTATACTAATAAGTGTTTCTATGCTATCTATTCATTATCAATAAGAACTGAATTAGAGGTCCAGAATTTCACAACAACACCATGGTCCTTATTCAAGGCCATACAAAGGAACAAAGAAGCAATGACACTTTTTTTTTGGACACTGTTGTTATAAAATTCTTTTTTTGTTGATGAGATAGAATCTGGCTATATTGACTAAGCTGGTCTGAAGCTCCCAGGTTCAAGGGATCTTGAACCTCCTGAGTAGCTCAGAGTACCAGCATAAGCCACCAAGCTTGTCTAATTTTTTTGTATTTTTGTTGAAGACAAAGTCTTACTATGTTGCCCAAACTAGTCTCAAACTCCTGCCCTCAATGGATCCTCTCTTAGCCTAGGAAGTAGGTAAGATTACAGATGCAAATCACTGCACCCTGCTGTAATTCACAGACCAGAAATTACCATTACCTCCCAGGTGACATCCAATGGAAATATGCCAGAAATAAGGATTTCTTAAAGTACCTAAAAATCACCATCTTTTTACCCAACAGGCTACAAAAATCATAAGAACTTAAAATATATCCTTTTACTCAGGAAGTCTACTTCTGAAACTTCATCCTGTTAGGATGATACCTGAAGTACACAGTTATTCCTCAGTATCCATAAATGTAAGTTGCTCAAGTCTCTTACATAAAATTGCATAATATTTACATATAACCTACACACATCATACCATATACTTTTAAATCATCTCTGAGTTACTTACAATACTTAATACAATGTAAACCGCTGTGTAAATACGGCAGAATCTCCATAACCGATCACCTCCCTACACTGATCACCACCTTAGGTTGACCTAATTTTCATAGACCAGACCTACACCCCATGTATCTATCAGTACAACAGACCTAGTTCCTTATGTTGACCATCTCTATATGGTGACCAGTTTGCTACAGTCCCTTGGGTGGTCAACTTACAGAAGTTCTACTGTAGTAGTTGAAGTATGTTTTTTGTTTTTTATTGTTGTTACTTTTTCTTGGTCTTTTCCCCCGTATGTGTTTGATCCATAACTGCCTGAATGTGCAGATGTATAACACACATAAAAGGCTGAATGATACATGTAATGATACATGTATAAAGATATTTATTGCATATCATATTGCATTGTTTGTAATGATTAAAAAGCCAGAAATGGACAACATCCATGAATAAGGAAATCACTGAATGAATTATAAAATGTTAGGCAGCTATCAAAAAGAGAGTTAAATATCCATGTATTAACTTGGAGACTGGTCTTAGATATGCTGCCAAATGAAAACTAGTTGTAGATTTGTGCACAGTATTTTCTCATTGTAAAGTCCTACACAGTTGTGTATCAGGTAGCAATGGGGATACATTCTGAGAAATGTGTAGTAGGTGGTATTGTCCTTGTGCAAACAGAATGTACTTCAACTATAAACTAGGATAGCATATGTCACTGTACTGGATATTGTGAACAGTTGTTAACACAGTAAGTATTTTATGCTTATCATTTCTACATGTGGAAAAGGTACAGTGAAATAATAGTATAAATTATAAAAAATGGTACACTTGTGTAGGGCACTTCCCATGAATGAAGTTTCTGGGACTAAAGTTGCTCTGGGTGTGTCTGTAAGTGAGTGAATGTAAAGGCCTGAGACATTATTGTTCACTACTATAGACTTTAAGAACATTAAAGCTACCCTAAATTTAAAATATATATGTATTTCTTAATAAACCTTAGCTTACTATAATTAGTAAGCTAATTATCCTCAGCTTACTGTAACTTTTCACTTTAAAACTTTTTAATTTTTCTTAACTTTGACTCTTTTGTAATAACAGCTTAAAACACATTATACAGCCATACAAAAGCAGCTTCTTCCTTTATATCCTTAGTCTATAAACTTTTTCTGTTTTTAAGATTTTCTTTTTATATTTTTGTTAAAAACTAAGACACAAATACACATATTAGCCTAAGCCTACACAGGGTCAGGACCATCAGTATCACTGTCTTACATCTGCACCCCGTCCCACTAAAAGGTCTTCAGGGGCAGTAACACAGGGAGCTGCCATCTCCTGTGACAGCAAAGCCTTCTGGACACCTTCCAAAGGACCCGCCCAAGGCTGTTTCACGATTAAACTTAAAAAGCATAGTGTAGTAAATACATGAACAGTAATATAGCTATGTAGCATTATTACAAGTACCATATATGTAGTTGTATGGGTTTTTTATGTGGCTAGCAGCATAGTAAGTTTGTTTACACAAGCATCACCACAAACGTGAGTACTGTGCTATGCTACAACACACAGATGGATGGCTGTAATGTCACAAGGTGACAGGAATTCTTCAGCTCCATTACAGTCCCATGGGACTACCACCGTGTCTGTGGTCCATTGTTGACCAAAATAATATTCAACCATGAATGTATAGTGTATATATGTGTGCATAAGCACACATCTGCATGTCTTTGTGTGAGCTTAGAAAAGGTATGAAAGGATTCCCATTGAAAATGAGTTCCTTACACTCCCTCAGAGAAGTTGGGAAAGGGAAGTTAACTTTTCCCTTATATTTCTCTGTATCACTTGACTGAATATGACCCAGGGCATTACCTGTATAATATTTAAAATTTAATGCATGAAAATAACACGATAAAAAGCTAGACCTTTGAATATTTCTTACCTTCTAGGAAAAGGTCAATAGTTTTAGTAAAACTTGGGGCAGTGCGTTTGAAGATCTTGGTTCTTTGTCCTCCCACAACCACCTCTGGTCCAAGTATAGAGACCAGCACGGCTAGGCTATGAAGAGTAATTGCCACAATGGAATCGCTGGTATCACGCAGGCCCAGCAATACCTAGGAGTGAATGAGGATGTAAGTGGAGACCACCACATTACCTATCTTTCTCTCCCCTGTAAATAATTAGTGGGACTGTTATTAGATTGTGCTTGCTCTGATGAAGGATATTTTCTTAGATATGTGTGTTCTAGGTCAGTGGCTCTCAAACTCTATAGTAAAGGACCAGTTATCATCCCCTCCCAATCCATCATAGGCCTTTTTTTTTTTTTTGAGACAGAGTCTCACATTATTGCCCTCAGTAGAGTGCCGTAGCATCACAGCTCACAGCAACCTCCAATTCCTGGGCTTAGGCAATTCTCTTGCCTTAGCCTCCTGAGCAGCTGGGACAACAGGCGCCTGCCAGAACACCTGGCTATTTTTTTGTTGCAGTTTGGCCGGGCTGGGTTCAAACCCACCACCCTCAGTGTATGGGGCCAGCACCCTACCCACTGAGCCACCACAGGTGCCACCCCATCACAGGCTTTTTAAATAAAAATATAATCAATACAGAATTCAACAAATACATTGGGAACTAACATAAAATTACTCTGTCAAAATGCTATAAAATGTTTATGAAAGGTTTAATTCTCCATATGTGTACTCACCACTCTTCAGCTCACAAACCTGTAAGAGCATGACTTTTACTTTTCTTTGTACATAATGCATAATACCTGCCCCAAACTGAGCCCATCATGACCTCTTGCTCATTAATATAAACTGGAATTTAGTAAAACTAGTTATCTCTGTAGTTTGCTTAAAAGGAGGCCAGCATGCCAAGTGTAGTAGTGCATGCCTGTAGTCCTAGCTACTCAAGAGGTTAAGGGAAGAGGATCACTTCGGCCCAGGAAGTTCTGGCCTGCAATGAACTATGCTGATTACTTGTCTAAATTCAGCATCAATATGGTGATCCCTACAATGGGGATACCACCGGATTGCTGAAGGAAGGGTAAACTGGCCCAAGAAGGAAACGGAGCAAGTCAAAGCTTCTATGCTGACCCACAGTAGGATCATGCCTGAAAACAGCCACGGCATTCCAACCTGGGCAACATAGTGAGACTCTTGTTTCTTAAAAAAAATAAGGACAGTACACCTAGAAGTTATGAGACAACCACATTTGGCCACATGCACTCCAAAACAATGAAAGCTGGTCTAGAGAAAGTCAAAAGTGAAACCAAGCAAAAAGGAAAGGAATGGAGACCAAAAGGCTGTGAAACCAAGCTACACTTGATCTACACGTAAGGTAATCTAACATTCTTTCATTAAATTCCTTTTTTGTGTTGGCTGGTTTAAAATGGATTTCAGTTACTTGTAAACAAAAGCACCTTAACTAAGACAGATACCAAGAGAAGTGTTACTCTGAATATAAGGAAGAAGAGGTGACCTGCAAATATCTGTATCACCCAGACTCAAGGTCAGGGTGACTGGCCTGCCAGTGGAAGCAGCCAGGCATGACATGTCTTAAGAGCATAGTTCTGCTAGTAATTTTCAATGTGACTTGACCAATTAATATTTTATTTTTCTGGTCTAGTTTCCCCATTTATATAGTAAGAGTAAAGTTTTCTTACAGGTCTCAACAAGATAATTATTAGATACAATGCTAATAGATCAGGCACACTCTCAAAATAAGTCTGTACAAGCAAATTAAATCATGTTTCTTTTGCCTATGATTAGAATTCCATCGACTGTATGTGGTTGATCATAAAACAATAATAATCCAAGCAAAAAAACCCATCATCCTCAACACCTCTCCCGTTGAGTCCTACCCTTTTCCTTTATGTGTCCCTCTCCCATAACCACTGCCACATCTTCCCCAGCCTTTCGTCGTCTCTTACCTAAGCTATTCTACCACCTCCCTCACTGATCTCCCCATGGTCCACGCTCCACACTACTATCAAAGCGAACTTTCTAGCACACAGAAATTAGCCTAGTTGCTCTTCTTCAGGGGCAGTAGATTCCTAAGTAATGAGAGCTTTGTCTTTCACATGCTGAACTTCTCATGTTTTGACCTCAGCCTGATTCTCAGACTTACAATGATGCTCCCATTTCAAAGTTAGAGTGCTTTCTTCCTCCTAAATTTCCAGACGCAACTACATGCAGAGTAAAAACTACTGTTGCAGATGTTAAACAGAAAATACTGATAACATGTCTCTAAAGTCAGCCTCCAGGATCCGCCTCCATACTCCATGCTCCTGTGTCAAGCCATCCCACAGTGAACCTGGGTTGACTTTGCAACTCACTTTAAGAATAAAGAGAACTATGGGACTAGGTGCGCTGGCTCACGCCTATAATCCTAGCACTCTAGGAGGCCGAGGTGGTTGGATCACTGGAGCTCAGGAGTTCAAGACCAGCCTGAGCAAGAGTGAGACTCTGTCTCTGCTAAAAATAGAAAAAAAGTCAGCTGAGTGTAGTGGTGCATGCCTATAGTCCCAGCTACTTGGGAGGCTAAGGCAGGAGGATCACTTGAACCCAGGAGTTTGAGGTTGCTGGGAGCTACAGAGCAACTCTGCCTTATAAATGAATGAATGAGGCAGAAATGACACTGTCAGCTCCCAACCTACCTCCTAAGAAGGCTGCTTTTGCCATTCTGCCCTGACTAGCATCACGTGGAAATATTATATTTGGGCACAGAAGCCCCGAGAGATAATGAAGAGAAAGGCCTGGCTGTCCCAAAGTCCCAGCTAAGCTCAGCTTTTCAGTCATCCCCTTTGAGGTGCCAAGGAACCATTTTGGATGGGTCAGCTTGGTGGGACCCCAGATGAGTCAAGGCTCAGCGGACATCCCGTGAAGCAACAGAATCCCAAGCTGAGCCCCCAAAATCCAAATAACTGATAATTGACAAAATGCTATTTTAAGTCACTAGGTTTTAGAGTAGTTTGTTATACAGCAATAGATAACTGAAACATCTTTCCCACTTTATTAGGTCTTTGAAAGCAGGTAGAGTGTTAATCTCACAGAAAAACAAATTATTGTAAGATACCATGTAACTGGTGTTTTAAAAACAATCTTTTTAAAATCTCACAATAGACTAAAGAGTGTCTCCTCCACCCACCCCCCCCATTCGTGTCCATACATAATGCAAACTTTTGACGAGGTCATACTGGGTTAGGGTACACCCTAAATTCACTGACTG
The DNA here is from genome assembly GCA_963574655.1 of Perodicticus potto. Lineage (NCBI taxonomy): Eukaryota > Metazoa > Chordata > Mammalia > Primates > Lorisidae > Perodicticus > Perodicticus potto. Next base: position 14,013 of record CAUYRH010026966.1, read on the forward strand.
CAGTCTTTGTATGTAGGCTATGTTAAGACACAGACACAGAGCAAAGAAGACCACGTGACACCAGAGGCAGAGACTGGAATGAGGCAGCCACAGCCAAAAAATGCAAAGCGTTGCTGAAAGCTACCAGAAGTTTATAAGAGGCAAAGTAAGAGTCTCCCTAGAGCCTTTAGAGGAAGCCTGGTCATGCCTACAACTTCGGTTACTTTCAACTTCTGGCCTCCAGAACTGAGACAGAATAAGTTTCTATAGTTTTTAAGACATGCAGTTTGAGACAGTTTAAAATGGCTGTAATAACAAACTAATATAACCTGAAGGCCTTGAGTGTGCAAATTAAGTTCCCTGGTGGCTGATAAGCAAGCTGAATAATCTTATGGTCCCCTCAGTTCTAAATATTTTGTAATAATTTAATTATTGACAACCATATTTATGTTCACAAAGAATACCACAAATGATTCTTATTGATTTTCCTTGAAAGAATTGGCAAACAGATTTATAATCTCCCAAGTTAAAATCAAATATATTAATTTCATCGATTTGCCAGTGCGAACAGAAATGAATCTTAATTTCAGCCCTTTGTATTCTAGTAGGCTGTTAAACACAACTGCTTTCTAAGGCTCCTATCTGAATACTTCCTTCTAGCCCCACCACCCTACTGCCCTGCACTTCTGGAAAGGTCTGTGACAGCCCCACTGCCAGCTAGTCTCTGACCTGCGGCAAGATGACTTTCTTGAGCTGCTCCTGAGTGAAGTGCCCCACGTAGGCCTCGATGTGCGACAGCAGCACCATCCGCACGTGTTCCTCGTGGACTTCGAACAGCTGCAGAAGCACGGGGATCACCCGCGACTGGAACAGGGCTGGTGAGAGCAAGCAAGGCGTTTCTCCCTGCGCATGGTCTACCCCCAAAATTAAAGGAGGTGACAGATGAAAAACCAAGCTGTCATTTCAGTGAGAAGAGCACTAAACATCATTCATAAACTAAACCCAGAACTTTCTAGGTGTTCTAAGTACTCTTCTAAATTCTTATGGCCCAAACCAAAGGCAAGAAAGTTCTTTTCTTTTTTCTTTCGTTTTCTTTTTTTGTAGAGACAGAGTCTCACTTTATCACCCTCGGTAGAGAGCCGTGGCATCACAATGCTCACAGCAACCTCCAACTTCCAGGCTTAGGCAATTCTCTTGCCTCAGCCTCCCAAGTAGCTGGGACTACAGGCGCCTACCACAACACCCGCTATTTTTTTGTTGCAGTTTGGCCGGGCTGGGTTTGAACCCACCACCCTCAGTATATGGGGCCAGCGCCCTACTCGATGAGCCACAGGCGCCACCCAGAAAGTTCTTTTCTTGACCCAAAATTACTCAAGCATTAATTACCTTAAATTTATGTTTAATCAGAGTAGAATTTCATATGCTAGATTATATTAGTGACATACTGATACCGTTTTTGCAATTTTATTTGCAAAACCATGAGTTAAGTACTACAGTGGGACTTCGTTGCTAGCTAGTCCTCTCTTTGGTAGGTACTGTAGTAGTTATCAAATAGACATACATTAGAAGCATTTGAGAATCTTTAAAAAATATGTATAACATAGGTACTGGCTCTGTTGCAGAACCAGTGATCAGGGATAAAGGCAAATGTTTTAAAAGAAACTCAAGTGATTCAGATGTATACCCTATCTAAGATCTACTGAGTAACAGATTGGAAGATCAATGAAGAAAAATTCATAGCTAAAGAAAATGATATCAAAGTATAGATATAAGTAAATTTTAACTTGCAATCCAGTTCCAACAACACTACTTTGTTAGACTGAGATCTTCTAAAAAAAAAATTCTGAAAGCAGAACTTACCTACCTAAAAATTCCATAGTGTTATGTAATGCTATACTCTCTAATCTGATGTGTTACCATCTATAGTGCTGTAAACTTACAAAGTTTCCAAGTAATAACTTTATTTCACATTCAGGGTAAAAAAAAACCTGAATCCTTCACAAAGTAAAACGATCTGAGTGCTTTTTAATCTTTTCACTGAAAACATTAAATGGGTTGCTCTTGGAAAGTCAGGAGGCACAGGCCTGAATGATTCATGGCAAATGGCATCTTTGAAGATGCATGCCTTACCTTAAAACATATGTATTTCACATTCTAGTCACATATAACTTATTGACTATAGCAAACCTGGCACTCCAGGAAGAAGCTCCACATTTATCCTGTGAGCTCTGGTACCCAGGTTTGGGTTAAAGTTATCAGATCAGGGGCCAATAACTGCTCTCCATTTTTAGAACCAGCCATTAACTCTACTACATAGTAATCTCAGCCTGCTCATTCATACACTAACAATCACCAAATTCTTTAATTACCAGTGATATTTTGAACAAAAATTCACCTTTTTTGGGGCCAAGCAGATGAGGAAGAAAACTCTTTACAGCAACTGGCTCTGCAAACACCAACTGATTAAGCAGAAGAGGTACCAGCCTTGCAGCTATTAATTCCTCTGACAAGCAGCTGACTCTGTCCAGCAGAAATCTAAGGACAAAAAAGGAAAGCCTGGGAAGCTGTTTGCATCACTTTACTTGAATAATTTAGACCACATATGGCCTCTCTCCTGCTTTTATAAGTGATGCATTTTGAAGGTAAATAGATTGGCCCCTAAGTACTTAAGAAAAATGCAGAAAATATGAGGGAAAGCCAGCTAGTAAGCTAGTGAATGTTTTCAACAAATTATCCCTTATTAATAGCAAAAGATCCTCCTTTTCCAATAGCCCAAAAGCTTTCTACATAATAAACATTTTCTGAAATGTAAAAGGTATAGAATATTAGATTATCTAAAGTTTCCATACCAGACAAAATTCAGGCTTTTGTTACTAACTTCGTTAAAATGAAACTACATAAAAGCACTTTGTTAAGAAACACAGACATTACCTATTAATAGTAATAATACTCCATTATACAATTTACCCTTAGCAAGTAATTTTCCCTCCTACTTTACTAGGACACAGGCCACATCATGCATTATCACCTTACAGCCTTTATACCACCATCAACAAATGGGTCTACATCTGACTCATTCTCACCTCCTTTCTAGTTATCAAAGATTCAAGGGCCTGCTCTGACTGAAGACCAACTCCTGCCCCCCCACTGCCCGCACTGCCTTCTCTTCAGACCTTGCACCAGCAGTCCTCCGAACATGACCAGCTTCAACTGCTCCACTACTTGTCCACCAGCTCCTCTATCTATAAACATGCTCATATCTTCATATCTCTTCCATTCTTTTTGTTGTTGTTTTGTTTTTGTTTTTATAGACAGAGTCTCACTTTGTCGCCCTCAGTAGAGTGCCATGCCTTCACAGCTCACAGCAACCTCCCAACTCCTGGGCTTAGGCGATTCTCTTGTCTCAGCCTCCCGAGTAACTGGGACTACAGGCACCTGCCGCAATGCCCAGCTATTTTTTTTGTTGTTGCAGTTTGGTGGGGGCCGGGTTTGAATCTGCCACCCTCGGTATATGGGGCCAGCACCCTACTCACTGAGCCACAGGTGCCGCCCATCTCTTCCATTCTTAAAAGATCCGTCCTTAACTCCATTTGCTTCTTCAGCAATTACATGCTCCCTCTGTTCCAGGTTCCTCAGGAGATTTTTCTCCAGTGCCTACTTTCCCACCTTCCATTCACTTCCCAGTACCCACTGCAATCTCCCTCTGCTGGAACGGCTCTTGCTAAGACAGGGTTATCAGTGCCTTCCTGACTTCTAAATGATCAGGTATCTGTTGATCTGTCCTTCCTTTCAGGAACTCCCTTCGCCTTTGGAGATTTCAAAGTCTTCCTGGCTCTCTTTCAATCTCTTCTAACCACTCCTTTGTCTCATTCACCAGCCCCTCCTGCCCACTGGGTTACAATTTGAGCCCACAGTTGTTTTCATGCTACCCACTTCTCTGGGCAAGTATCACCAACTACAGGCTGATGCCCTAATACTCACTCCTAAAGACTTCTCTCCTAAGCTTCAGACCTGTCTGGCCAACTGTCCATGTACATCTCTATCTGAAGTCCCACAGATACTTCAAACCAACACACCCAACACTGAATTTACCATTTTACCTGCGTATTAGGTCCTCCCCTCTAGTATTTCATTTGGTGATAATCTCTAGTTTTGCTGATGTTACCTTGTTAAATCCTTCTCCTCTCTTATCTTCTTCATTAGTACCATCCAAGCCCTTGTATGCAGTCTCATCTCTGCTGCCTGGACTCCTGCAGTCTCCTAACCAATCCAACTCTTAAAGGAGTTGGGATTGCTCCTTCTATAGACAACAGTCATCCCTCAAGGGAGTTTTAACCATTTCACAACCTTCTTTCACCCCTGTGATGGCTTCAACACCAGAAGTCCACTATTTACAAAGAGAGTCCACACTCCTACTGCCATATACAAGGGCTACCTCTTACTTGTCCTTGTTTTAGAATTCCCCCTTCAACAGGACTCAACCTCTTGCAGACCCCTGCACCAGTTCCACTGGGTCTGCCTTCATGCATTAATTCCTGTGGCTCTGCTGCATAGAATACTTTCTCCAGCCACCTCCTCCCCATCCTCTCTGCTCTCAGGACGCCCTCTGAAAGCTCCACCACACCTACCCACACCCCATTGTTCAAGGATCGTTCTGGATATCTATTTCCTCGTCAGAACGACCTATCTGAACTATCCATCCCAGGGCCTAGCTGAAAGCCGGACATTTAAGAAATGTCCAATAAATTTTGTCAAATAAACCAAATATTATAGGGACTTAATCCAAGTTCTTGAATTCAAGGTCTTAATTTTTTGAACTTACTTGAAGAATTCAGTTTTTTCTTCTTCACTCTTCAGTGTTAAACTTTTCAAGAAATTCACAACTTCTAGAAAATCATTTCTAAATGCCAAAAAGAAGGAAATGCAGAACAGATTAGAAGAGGTATATTAATACTGAAGCCATAACCACAGATAATTTTCTTTTTTCTTTTTTTTTTTTTGAGACAGAGCCTCAAGCTGTCCCCCTGGGTAGAGTGCCATGACATCAACAACTCACAGCAACCTCCAATTCTTGGGCTCAAGTGAGTCTCCTGCCTCTGCCTCCCAAGTAGCTAGGACTACAGGTGCCCGCCACAACGCCCGGCCATTTTTTGGTTGCAGCCATTGTTGTTTGGCAGGCCCGGGCTGGATTCAAACCCGCCACCTCAGGTGTACATGGCTGGCGCCTTAGCCCGTGGACCCACAGGCACCGAGCCAGGTAATTTTCAACAAGAAATATTCTCCTATGCCATTTCAAAGATTCAATTATAACCAAGTAGCTTATGAGACAAATACTATGATAAGCCTCTAGGGAATCTAATATTTAAGAATATTGGAGATCTGTGAAGAGCATACAAGCTTAACATGACAGATGCTAACGGGCTTTATAGTTTTAGCAATCATCATAAATCTACAAATTTCTGGTTGTTAATAGGCTGTTGTTAAATAAAATATCCTGGGAGAAATAATGTTACCATGTCAAAATATTATTGGTTCTCAAGTCTTCCTCAGTGAAATAAAAGTACTAAAGAAGTTGGGAGAAGTGAGATTTCTGTATAGGCATCTTCTCATGTCTCCTGCTGTAAGTCAGTCATTCTTTCAGCCAGGGAAGGATCAAGTGTGGGAGGAGTCACCAGTTTCCTACAAGACTGCCACAGAGTCCCAGAGGCTATGGACTGCTTAGCTCAGATCCTGCCATATGGAAGACTATTGCTCCTGGATGTTTCAGTACACAAGTTGGACGGCTTCCCCGGCAGGCAAAGCTACCACCTGAGTTTTCACATCTTATGTTTACACCTTATGTTTCTGTCTGGCTTAGTAGTGAGAGATGTATTAACTTTAATCAAACTGGCTCAGCTGCCTCAGCAAGGGATGCTGGCACTGGCCCCTTCTGTTACCTCAAGCTGGGTTTTCTTCCCATGTAATAAAGGAGTGGTGGGGTTGGTATGCTTTTAGCTTTCTTTTCACCTTTCAATTTACAATACAACTCTAAATAAAGAACTTGTATTATATACTATGATGACACAATCTGTTTACTGTAATGGATTATTCTAGACTTTCTATCAAGGAAAATATTTCTAAGAATCCTCCAAAAGGCCATGGAAATAGCTTGGTTAAAGACGCTCATTATGATAGATACACACAATTTATATCTGTCAATTAAAAAAACAAATTTTTAAAAAAATCCCCCAGAAGATTTTCATAATGGTGATGGTTGTGAAGTTTCTTTGAAATAGTAATTACAAATATAAACTGAATAACTACAAATGTTATTTAATAATATACCAACTTGCCCAGTCCTATCCTAAAGGTAATTTTTTCCCCCTTCAGAGGTATCACTTTTTCTTTTGCTCTGGTTTTCTCTAAACTAACATAAGGTTGGTTTGCTAATAGAAGTCATCAATCTGGAATTAACCTGTGCAGAAGGTCTGCAGTCATAGAAATAAAACAATAAAGGACATATAATTAAAACTAACCTTGAAGAGAAGTTCAAAAACATCCCTGAATCCAGGAAAGTATTAAGATACAATTGTACCCCTCCCTATAAATCAACTCCTTTGCTCTTCCGTCAAGTAATACTAGACAAAGAAAATTTCCTGCCCGAAGAAAAATAAGCTCATTTCCTACCCCCACAAGAAAAAAATCAATAATATGATGGTAACAGAAAGGAGACACTAAGTTTATTAACTTTTTAATTAATTTACAACTGTAAACTACTGAACATAACCTAGCTTATTCACAATCAGAAGCCCTAATAAATATGACTATAATTTCTAAACATAAGCCTTCATGACAATCAAGCATTTCTAAAACTTTCTATAATAGGAAATTGAACGGCAACTAGTTTCTTCCTATATTCTCCTCCAGACACGATTCAATATCTCTTAATAATCAACAAAAACAACAAGGGCTGCATCATTTGGTCCTCCGACCCCCCCCTTCCCCAAACTGGTCCTTATATATTGTTCAAGGGAGCAGGCAGCAGTGGGAAGCAAATAGCGTCACCACACCTGATGCCCTCACCTGAAGAAGTCATGAGATAGTAAAGTGCAGAGCGCTGGCCGACATTTTGCATTGGGATTCAGCAAAGTTGAGTGCAAGGTCTGTTGGAAGCTGGAGAGAACATCCGCTGAAACTGAAATCCAGAGCTACAGTTAGTTTCCAATGCCTTCTCCCTCTTTTCAGGACCTCTACAGCTGGAGACTGACGAGAGCAAAAACCAACCTGTAAAAGCCCAAACAAACAAAGCCCTGGCTGTTGCTAAACAGCTTCCTGCTTGCCTTAGGCCGAACTCCTCAGCAGGTGTAGAAAGCTGTCCTGCCAACACACCCGATCCCACCCCAGGTACCTCCCTTCTGTGCCCTCTCATTCCCTGATTGTCCTTTTAACCCAGCTCAGGCCCAAAGAAGGCTTAGTAAGTTGACAGGATTGAGAGCCTTTCCCAACCATAGTTTCTATTCACAGAAAAGTTATTTAAATAACTGTGTTTTCAATTCTTCCAAAGATGGTACAAAACTATCACCATTCTAGATACACAGAAGAACAGTTACTTCATTATACACAGTGGATAACTTCAGGTTTAATTTTCAAGTACTTAGGCTGGGGCAATTTACAGCAGACAGCTATATGGTGCTTGTAACACAAGAACACCAGCATCCACCTAGTAGAAAAACCACATTAGAAGTGACACAAAGCTTAAGCAATGTGGGATATAGGCAAGTAGGGGCCTCCTGTGACCTCTGCCTCAGTAAGCGTCCGGATAATCAAAGGCCTAGAGGGGCACAGAGTAGAGCAGGCGGCCCAGCACACAGAGAACACAGAACAGAGTGGAAAACAATGTCTTTAGTAGGCTGATCTTCAAGGGACAACAAAAGAAAAACAGTAATGAATAAATCACAGCATAGAAAATCACCTTTGGTTTATGTTCTTCTGGAATCATAGAAAATGTTAAGCCTGATTTAACAATTTTGAATCTTATTCTATTATTGGAGTATTACATATAAATCATTGACATTTATTGACTTATTGGCTGGCTCAATAAGGAATAGAGAATCTTTAAAGCATAAACATTACTACCAATTAAATAGATAATCACACATGATACAGCCATGGTTCAAAGTGCTTCCTACTTAAAAGTCTTGTCACTATACAAACTAAAGAAATCCAAAGCTTCCTTCTTACTGCTGCTAATATCTGCCCTAAAAAAGCTAGCTGGTAAGCAACAGGCTCCTTACTATGATCAAAGACTACAGTCCTTTGAATTCCACAAAGAACAGGCTATGGATGATTTTCCTAATGATTCTGTGATGCAAAGTTTAACGCCAACTCACCCTGTTCATTTAATACTGTGAGCAAACTTTCCACCAATGTTCCAAATGAAAAGGCGTCCCGGGCATGTCCAAAAGACTCAGGAAGAGTTGAGAATTCTGGAGACTAAAAGCAGTAAAGACCATTAAAACCAGAAGATCTGCCTTACAAGCCATTTCTAATTTTCTCCGCACCACCTTCTCCTATATTTGCATCTATTATGCCCATTTCTAACTTCATAGTACCACACGCTAATTCACAGGTTCTTAAAACTCAGTGAGTCAAAGACTTGCTAGTGAGCAAAGATTTTAAAATGTCACGGAGAGGGAAAAAGGCGGGGGGAAAGGTCAAAATATGCTACATGTCTGTAGCTTTAAAAAATATTTTTCACTATAATTCAGAGTAAAAAAAATTACATCATAACCCAGTATACACACATGTGTACAAATATATATATAATGGAAAACAAAAAATTCATCCAATAGGATGACCAATTATATTTTCTTTTATTCCTTTTTTTAAATGTTGGTCAGGACCCTCCAAACTGACTTAAAAATCCAGAAACCACCAGTTAAAAAACCTTGATATGCAAGGACTATCTGAAAATCATCCAGCCATGTATGTCTCTATTTTTCATATTACATGGCTGGATACTTTCTGGGAAGTCTTGTATATACATAATCCTGATTTGGATAAATGTGGCTTATTTAAAGTCTTAGGTCTACACTCAAGTTTATAGTTGGGATTATATTTCCTTTAAAGCACACTAAATATGTCTTTGGGGATTAATGTTTATTTATAGTGGTTATACGAACAAATTTATAGGGATCAACATCTTTTGAAGTTAAAGGTAAAGAGAACCTCTACCAGCACCACAATATTAATAATCATTCTTCTGCTTATCTTAGAATCCTAACGAATGCTCAGCTGGGCAGATGAATGGCTCGGGTCAAGCACACAAAAGAACGGGGGTTGCTGCTTCTCCAACTGTTAATATTATGGCTTCCAGCAAAGTACAGTTACTTTTCATGAAATGAATACCATGCTCAAAATGAGGTGTGTCTATCTTTAAACAATATTGTAGCTGTTTATAAGGCTGGAGGATTTATGAGGTATCTGTGAGTCAGCAAAGAAATGGGAAGAGGGAAGTTTTACAAATTTCACACTCGGTTACACAAAGGAGCCTTCATCACATCTGAAGTGTATCATCTTACCATCTCTTCAGGAGGGATAGATGCTGGGTCTCTCACTGACTGAATGCTTCTCAGAAACTAGACAAAGAAATAAATTAAGAAAAATAATTCATACATATGTTTGATGAACCAATCTCTTACATCAAAGTTACAAAAGCAATGAGCAATGGAAAAATAGCAAATAAATCGACGCCATAAATTAAATACACAAATTCACCATCTTCCTAATTTAAAAAATGTGAAGAGTACCTGGAGCACCATAAGGCTTAGTACAAAAAATGATACTCCCTTTCCGCTGTTTTAACAGACACTCTCTACATCTGTGCACCTGGTTTCCTTATATGGAAATTAGGAACTTTTCTTTCTCTTCTGCATGGAGATAAACAATTAAAAGGCTTTTCTAGTACAGAACAAATCTGTCATTAATCTTCTCACTAAATCAAGTGAAAGTCTTGCTACCACATGAGATACAAATATTGAGAAGCATTAATAAAGAGAAGAGACAACCCACAGAACTTGAGAAAATATTTGCATACTACCCACATGACAAGGAATTAATAACTAGAATATCTAAGGAGCTCTAACTACTCCATAGGAAAATCTCAAAAAATCTGATTATACAATGGGCAAAGGATCTGAACAGATATTTCTCAAAAGAAGGATACAAACACAAACAGTCAATAGGTGTATGACAAAATGCTCAAAATTACCAGAGAAATGCCAATCAAAACTACAATTACTATCATTTCACCCTAGTTAAAATGGCTTTTATCCAGAAGACAGGCAATAACAAATGATGGCAAGAATGTGGAGAAAGGGGAACCCTCATCCATCACTGGTGAGGGTATTAATTACTATGAACTATATAGAGGTTCCTCAAAACACTAAAAGCAGATTTAGCAAACCCACCACCGAGTCTGTCCAAAGGAGGAGAACTCGGTATATCGAAAAGGCATCTGCTCTCCCACGTTTATTGCAGCACTTTGCACAATAGCCAAGATATAAAATCAACCTTAGTGTCCATCAATGGATGAATGGATAAAGAAATTGTGGTATATATACACAGAATATTATATAGCCACAGAAAAGAATGAAATCTTGCCATTTGCAATTGAATAAGCATATTCATCCACTAATTTAAAGATTATTTTTGAAGAGTTTTTATGTCCCAAACACCATTTAGGGCACTAGGAATACTAAATGAATACAATAAATTCAAATAGGTGCTCATAACCTAGAATGGAAATGAAAAACTTCGATAAATGTGCTGAGCGCTGAAGGAGGGACTCTTTTGTCACAGAGAAAATGCCTGGGGACAGATTTACAGAAAGGAGGCTTAAACTAGAGCTTAGGTGAGTTTACATTTTCCAGGGAGACAAGAAGAAGAAAGGCATTCCAGCAAGGGCCTCCAAAGGAAGAACGGGGTGAAGGAGGAGGGCACATCTGGGAACACAGCTGAGCTGCTTGGAGCAGGCTACAACCAGAGCGTAGGTCAGGAAGTGTGAGTGATAGAAGGGCTGAGAGAAGAGATGGTGAATGCATTATATGCCATGGCTAAGAATTTGGAATGTATCCCAGAGAAAGGATTACATGCTTTCTATACTAATTAGATTTAAGGTGAATTCAGAAGGAAGTGGTTAATGGGAGCAGAAATAATCAGAGCAACATCTTTAGGGCACAATCAGCATTTGAGGTGAGTGAGAACCCATGCAGGGACACATCAGGCAGGGCCGAATTTAACGTGGAAGGAGCACAAAGGAAAATGGGAAATAAGACCGAGCCAGGAAGTCCAACAGTGAGCGACCACTTCCGCAGGGGTGTAACGATGAGATAGTTTTCTATTTTCTTTAGAAAGAGTAAGTCCAGCAGCAACATGAACAATGGTAAAAAGCAGAAGCAAAACAGAGAATAGAAAGGTCTGTCAGCTTAAGAGAGAAACGTGTAAACCTCTATCAGACCATTATAAGAAGTACCACAGGCAAGAACAACACAGCACACCGGGAGGAGCTCAGACACACAGGTGGTAACTTCAGCTGCTAGCATGTGAGGCACAGATTTGGGCAACTGAGAGGATTATTTAATGGACATTTCTTGAATACCTAGTGTGTGCAAGGCAGTACTTTAGGGGGAGCTGTGAAGATTAAATGTAAGAGCAAGAAGTTCAACCACTGAAACAAAAAACAAATGCATCAAGGCAATTTTAATACTTGCATATGAAGTACTAAGTCATATGATCAAAGTAAGTACAAGGCAATACTGCAGGAGCAGAGAGGCAGGGCGTTTTGACTGAATGCTTGTACAAACAAGTTTACCTCTCTCAGGCTCAGGTTCCTCATCTATAAGACATGCAGAGAGGAATACCCGATCCCTACGGCTTCTTTGAGGAATAAAATGCTACAGTGCTATGAACAAGGGCATTAACAAAACAGTCAAGTCTCCAAATCTAATGCTAACACTGAAGCATCTTCTAGGCAAGAACCACATACCAAGATGCTACTCAATGCTGAGCAAGGACAAGGGCCGACAGCCTGGCTTACCTCTGGTGTGGCCTGAGCAGCTTTACAGACAGTTTCCATTCCTCCCAGCTTCCAGTGCCCATCTTCACTCACAAACACAGATGACAGGCACACATTGTTGTGCGTTAGGTGTCCCTGTGAACAAAAAAAGAAAAACAAAAAACCAAGAAGATGGCCACTCTAATTTTTGAAGTAGTAATCTTAAAAAACTAAATTCTGATCACCAAAAACATTACAAGCCTTTCCACTTGTGAAATAATTAATGGAACACTGACTTCAAGGAACAACAAATGAAAGAAAAGAAAATGGAATGGAAAGTCTTCCGTTATCCCCCCTACCTGGTAAGGCAGGTTAATGAAGTCAGTAAAGTCTCCACACAGACACAGCCCTCTCTCCACCTCTAATAGGCGTCAGAAGATACACTCGTCCTTAAAACTAAGTTAACAAGTCTTTATAGCCTACATTACCTCTGAATACCTTTAAAGATCAGATCTATCTTTGCCTCCACAGGTAATTTTATTTTCTTCTCAAAATTCTTTCTCACCTACATCCTATCACGAACCCAGAGCCACTATGCCTGAAATCTTGTCAATAGATATTAAAAAAGTTCCGCCTGAAGAAGAGGAAAATGGAATGCTAAGTACCACCAGGAATATCCCACAGACCACAGAAGAGCCAAAAGTACACAAAAACAAACAAAAAACAAAAAACAGCACAGCTGAATAAGAGGAAGGGAGAAAATGACAATAGGAGTCAAGTATTTATTTTTTCCAAACCAGAAATCATTCTAATAGACAAAAGAGCACTTTAAATAGTCTACGCACTAGATCAAATATCTACATATTTTTTATACAGAATATGCAAAAAAATACATACATTTTTTAAAGAAAGGTTGAGAATAATATGTATGGTATGTTTCTGTTTGAGAAAAAATAAAAGACAAAAGACAGGGCGGTGCCTGTGGCTCAGTGAGTAAGGCGCCGGCCCCATATACCAAAGGTGGTGGGTTCAAACCCGACTCTGGCCAAATTGCAACAAAAAAATAGACAGGCGTTGTGGCAGGTGCCTGTAGTCCCAGATACTCGGAAGGCTAAAGCAAGAGAATCACCTAAGCCCAAGAGCCGGTGGTTCCTGTGAGCTGTGACGCCACAGCACTCTACTGAGGGTGACCAAGTGAGACTCTGTCTCTACAAAAAAAAGAGAGAAAAGACACAGATATTTGCTTTATATAAACAAAAAACATCTCTGGAATAATGCAGTGATCACCATGGTTGCCTTTGAAGAAAACAGTTAGGGAACCGGATTCAAGCCTATGAGAGGGTCTAACTTGTCTCTCTGTGGACTTGCACACCAAGCCAACTTTTTACCACGTGTATGCACTTTCTCCAACAAAGGTATTTTCTTGTATTGAAGCATTAATAACTCCTGTTATTACGTGAATACATAAACATACATTTTAGAGACTATAAATCCAGCATGGTACTTACACAATACATCTCCCATCAACAGAAAAGACTTAAAAACACACAGAAAGTTAGGTCAATAACTTAAGAAATAGTAGCTCAACAGAACTGTCAAGAAATAGACCAGAAGCACAGAAACCAATACATTATAGTAACAACAAACATCACAATCAAGCACACCTTTAATAGCTATTCTAGAGTGTTAAGGGGCTCTCAATTGGCCACAGCCACTCAGATAGAAAAGGATGTATCTTAACTCTGCCTCTTCCTAAAAAAATGGTCCTTTTTTCCTTCAAAATCTAAAATGGGACAAAACTCCTGAAAATATATAGGAACTATGGTCTACAGCAGCAAATGTTAAACCTTGTATCTTTGTCTTAATAACTAATACCAGCTACAGCCATTTTTAGGTAAAGATTTATCCAAAATAAGACTACAGTGAATTAAAATAAAGTTCTATAAATAATTGTCCACTCCAAAACCATCCATCTGCAGCACCTTTGGTGCCTTCCAGTGTGTTCTTTTTTCTCAGGAAGTTTTCTAATGATAGAAACTTACAATTTCTATACACCCCATGATTTACAACTACCACACACATCATTCCCCCGGTCTACAGCAAAACCTATAAGGCAGACTATGCAGTTACTTACTCTGTCATGAAGGAAGATAAGAGCCAGCAGTATGTCATAGATCCCGGCACAGACTTCCGCGGAAGATAATGTTTCCAAAGCCACTTCCAAAGGCTGCACTCGCTCAGTGACAAGATGAATGCCATCTGCTTCCACAGTACAAGATAAAAATCTTAGCAAGCAAGGGTGACGAAGTGTCTTCAAATGCTTTAAAAACACAAACAGAAGAGATGATGAGGCTAAAAACTCAAAACCTAATTATAGTTTAATATACCTTGCGTTAAAAGTCACAAAATGGATGTCAGCAGATGGAAGAACATATCATGCTCATAGCTTAGAAGAATCAACATCGTTAAAATGTCCATACTACCTAAAGCAATCTCCAGATTTAACACAATGACCATTAAAATACCATCAACTTTTAAGATAAAAAAATAGCTCTACATTTCATGTGGAACCAGAAAAAAAGCCTGAGTGGCCAATGCATTTCTGTGAATAAGGCCAAATCTGAAGGAATCACTTTATCAGACTTCAAGTTATACTACAAGTCTATAGTGATCAAAACAGCACGGTACTAGCATAAAAGTAGAGATTCCTTGAAGAACTAAAAGTACACCTACCTTATGATCCTGCAATCCCATTACTAGGTATCTACCCAAAAGAAAAAAAGATTTTACCATAAGGACATGTGTACTTGAATGTTTGTTATAGCAGGACAATTTACAATTGCAAAGATATGGTAACAACAAAAGTGCCCTTCAACACATGAATGGATTAATAGACTATGGTATATGTATACCATAGAATGCCATTCAACTATAAAAAAGATGGAGATTTCCTATCTTTTATAACAACCTAGATGGCTCTGGAGAAAATTCTCCTAAGCCAAGTATCAAAAGAATGGAAAAAGAAGTATCACGTAGGGTGCCGCCTGTGCCTCAGAGGTGTGGGGCACTAGCCCCATATACAGAGGTGGCGGGTTCAAACCCAGCCCTGGCCAAAAACTGCAAAAAAATTTTTAAAAAAAATATCACATGTACTCAGTACTAAATTGAAACTAGTAGATTAACAATGACATGCTCACGTGAGAGAATAATTCAATTAATTTTAAGCTGAGGGGAGAGGGAGAATCAGTTGGGTAAATTACCACCCAGTGGGTATAAGGCATGCGTACTGTACACTTCCTAGATGAAGGACACAACTGTAACTTGGACTTTAATGTTACAAAAACAAACTATGTAACCTAATTGTATGTTCCCTGATATGAATCTAAAATTTATATAAAAAAGCAAAATTATCTCAGTTATCTGTAAATGCCTCATATATATTTGTGGATTAAGATAAATTTAATGCCCTGATCATACAGTTTCACTAAATATTAAAAATATTTCAGGAGCACTTCACTTTATCAGTTAATTAATACATATTTAAAGAATACAAACAAATTAGAATAAAACAATTTAAAAATAAAAGCATTTAAAAATCAAACAGAAAAAAAAAACTTAGAAAATGCATACTTGCATTTAAGGTGTTATTCCCTACCTCCCTCTGTATCCTCCAAATTTCAAATAAGGCACAGAAGGATCTTTGACTTGTTCTGACTTTTTTCAGTTTACCAACATTTAAACAACTCTACAGAGACTTCAGTTCCATTATGGGAGAGTAATCTCCCTCAGTATCCAGAACTCTCAACAACTGTGAACAAAATGCCACAAACAACTACCTGAGAACTCTGAAAAGTAAACAAAAGCACACAGATTACGAGGGGCATCAAAACCTGGAGCAGCAATACCCAAGGGGGTGAGCTGCTCTTTTCAGTTATGCACGGAAGGCAGCCCCCCTATTGCTGAGCATTGTAACAAAGGTGCTAACACTAAACCAATAAAAACCTATCTTTTTGGCTGGAAGAATCACGAAGAATCACAAAGAGCCTCGGCAGCCAAAGTATAAGGGGGATATCCCCAGGGCAGAGGGCTGGAGAAGGATAGGAAAAGACTAACCTCTGAAACAACCATGTACAGGACAGATCCAAACCAGCATAGCAAAATTTAAAAAATAACCTGAGGTTTAGAACGATCATTCAAAGGAAGAGTGGGAGCTCAAATCTAGAGGCCTGAATCTAATTGCCTGCTAGATCAAAAATATTTAATATACCCCAAGGATTCTAACGGAGCCAAAAGTCTGCAACAGGACATTCAAAATGTCGGAGATGCAATTCAAAATCACACTCCCTACAAAGAATCATGAAAATGTGACCAATTTTTAATAAGGAAAAGATAACCAACAAATACCCTTCCAAGATGACCCAGATATTAGAATTCTCAGAATGATTTAAAGCAGCTATTAGAATCATTCTCCTAGAAATAAAAGTTAGAAAATAAATGGAAAGAAGTTCTCAAAAGAGAAATAACTACATGGAAATTTTAAAAATGAGAAATAAAAATGTTAGATAAAAAATTAAGATAGGGACTTAATAAGAGAATGAATATGACAGAAGAAAAAGTGAATTTGAAGATGTTGCCTAATCTGAAGAATAAAAAGTATTTTTAAAAAATTAATCAGAGTCTCAGGAACCTTTGTGACAATAACAAAAAGTCTGATAAACAACTGAAGTACCAAAAAGCAAGCAGAGGCATAAAAATATGATGGCTAAAAATCTAAATTTGGCCAAATATTCAAGTTTATACATGTAAAACCACTACATAAACACCCACACACTTGTCTCCATTCCAAACAGGATAAGTTCATGTAAACAAACTGCTAAAATAAAAAGATAAATAAAAAATCTTGGAAGAAGCTAAAGCTACATTACATGTAGCAGGGAAATGATTTAAACTATAGATTTCTCGTCAGAAAAGGAGGAGATTAATAGACACCGGAACAACAGCTTTAAAATGCTGAAAGAAAAAAAATTACTGACCACGAATATTATACCTAACAAAAATATTCCTCTGGGACAAAGGCAAAATAAGGGCATTTTTGATAATGGAAAACAGAAAATATATTGCCAGAAAAATCTGCTCTATAAAAATACAAATAGAAGTTCTTCAAGTTGAAGAGGAAATGAAACCAAAGGGAAATCTGGATCTTCAGGAATAAAGGACATCAGAAATGGTATTAAGATAAATATAGAGGCCACACTGTCACCTCTTCAGTATTTAAAATACCTATCAGTAAAATCATCAGGTTAGTAACGTATATATAATGTACAATATAAAATATAATTTACACATATTATGGTACATACATATAATACATTTAAAATAAATTTTTGTATACTATATAGTATACATAAAATACATACACTATAAAACAGCCACAAAATAGAAAGTGTCAAAAGATAAAAGTAAATTTAAGTAGCTACTCCCAATATTTTTTTTCAAAACACCAATAAAACATGTTGCACAACTCCCTGGGTATGGATAGTCCACTCTTAGAACAGCCATCAGGGAGTATTTTCCCTCCTGTTTTTGTCCTGTTTCTGGGTGGACAGACGGTATACACAAATGAAGGACACACACAGGACAACTGTGTGTCTAAATGTAAGAGAACCTCTTGGGGTTTCTTTCCTTACTTGGCTGGTCCTAATGGCCCTAATCAGATCTTGATTTTCCAATCCACTTATTTGGAAAACTCTGACCTAGAGTGATCTGGGTGATTCACAGTCTAAATAATAATTTTATTTTATTCACACTCCAGAAAATAACCTTAATTTGCCTATAGCAGAAATAAACTGCTCAAATGTTGGTTTTCTTTACAAATCACCCAGCCTTCCTGGGACAACACATGACCTGAAAGCTCTAGGCTCTACCCTGTACAATCCATCGGTCATGGAGAAGCCCTATAAATCAATCATCAGATTGGCAGTAGACTGAGGAAAGATTTCATTTGGAGAATAACTCTTAAAATAAAACCAAGTTTCATCTTCATAGACAAGGAGTTAGTACTGAAAGTCCCAAAACCCTTTCTTCGACGAATATGGGATAGCACAGAAGTCTATAACCCAGCACTAGTACAATTTTTACATCACTTGCCTCGAACTTCTATTAAACTCCTCCCAAGCAGGGACACAGAAAAAAATCTTCTGAGTGGGTAGATTTCCCCAATTTCTTTTATTTTCTTAGAATAATCTCAAAATTTTCAAACTCTAAGAATATCACCAATAGGATTGTTTCTTTTTTTTAGGGTTGTTTATTTTTAAGAAAGCAGTTATCCTCCCCTAAGTTAATCTAATAAACAGAAAATAAGAAAATGTTGAAGAAAAAGAATTTTACCTAGCAACTATTAATTTATATGTCTGCATTTAAAACAATTCAAATTTCACTTTCTCTTCTGGTGATAAATATATAAAAACAGCATGAGCCAAAAGTTGTGTTTGCTAGTCCAGATGAGCCAAAAGTTATGTTTGCTAGTTAAATGAGTATAGTTAATTGAGGGAAACGTCTTACAAGTATGTTTTAAGGTATGGTTTGTATACAGAAGTGTGCAGCCTCCTTCATATTTTCATTATAAGAACCACCATTTCAAAGATCTTCAAGCCAAATATGAAATACTCTTGCTATTTTAAAAAAAAATTCTTCATTCAGGTTTGATGTCTTATAGTTTTAATTATTTTCATTTGATTTTATGTGCCTTCTTTCATTTTCCTTCTAGCACCCAGGACAGACTAATGTATCAGAAGGAATATGACCTCATTCAGCGCAAGCAAGGAACTAGAGCCACTAAATGTTCACCTGATCAAAAAAAAAATGAAGTAAGAGGCGAGGCACAGCAATTCATGCCTATAATCCCAGCATTTTGGGAGACTAATGGGGGAGGACTGCTTCAGGCCAGGAGTTTAAGATCCACCTGGACAATGTAGCAAGACCACATTGTCTTTCAGGAAGGCTGGGTCTGGCAGCATGCACCTATAATCCTAGCTACTAAGGAAGCTGAGGCAGGGGGCTTGCTTAAGCCCAGGACTTTGAGGCTGCAGTGAGCTATGATGACACTACTGTCCTCTAGCCCAGGTGACAAAGCAGGAACCTGTTTCAAAAAGTAAATAAATGAAATGAGAAATTGCACTTTCCCTTCTGGTGATTTGTTACTCTGCATGTCTAGCAAAATTTAAAGTTCAAAGTGGGTTCTTACTTGTTTAATAAAAGAAGGTACTTAATTCAGCTAGAAACTTATTTGTTACTCCTCCTTGGTACATTCAGTATTATGTATAAATTACACATACAGATTCACAGGAACGAAGAGTCAAATTAAACAGTTAATAATCAAATAGAAACCTTTCTTGATTCAAGCCTCTGCTGCTGCAAGAGTGGCAACAAGATATACTTGCTAAGGTAACAAGGATATCTCAGTGGAAGTCAAGTGAACAATTAAGTAGCTCTTGTTCTGGTGGAGAAAGGTGACTGTGGCTGAATGGCGGGGAACTGAAAGCATCTGCCCCAATGTTACTGCATATTTATTACATCTCATTCACATCACTACACTAGGTGATGCTCTCTGAAAGACTATTCTGAGACATTATCAAATATGAATAGTATTATATTTGTATTTATCCAAACCCACACAGAGACCTTAAGTGAGATTCTAGCCCTGAATATAAACTATTCCCACTTTTCAGGAATTAATTATGACTCCACTATCTAGAGACTAATTCAAGCTTTAGAGGCCTAATGTTTTCATTTCTGTTATGTTTCTGACATGCTACTTTACTTTGAAAACTGCACAAAGTTAACTGACTAGTATTCTTATACAGCTCAAATATATTTATATCTGCAAGCTTTTAGAAAGAGAGAAAGCCAAAATTTCATACTGTTTAATAAATATGACAAAATAAATTAAAGAATAAGGATTTTCAGGGGAAAATATTATTCCTTCATCCAGAAGATGTAAATCTGAGACAAAGGTGCAGGCAGATGCATTGTTTTTAAATGTCTACTGTCTGCAGGCTAGATCATAAACTAGGAATAAAATGCAGAAAGGGAAGGGATAAAGAATTCCATTCTGGAAGGCTAGCATTTGAATGCTGATGGAATATCCAGATGGAGATATTTAACAGGCAAAATATAGATCTGGAGCTCAGACAAGAGATAAAGGCACATATTTCATTTAGGGTAGAAAACTGGATGACTATAAGCATTAAAGGAGAAAGGGTGAGAAAGTGAAGTCTGAAAAGTGTGATGAGGAGGTCGGAGGAGGCCAGTCCATCTAGTGGCTCCATCAAACCTGAGGCCTAGGGGAATACTTCAGACATTCTTCCATATGGATCATGCCTTGTAAGAGTAACAGGTTCTGATTACAAGGGGAAAGAAATAATTTCTAAAAAAGTTAACAATGCAAGGAAGTTGACTGACAATGGAATAAGGATTGTAAATAGTGAAAGAAAGGACTTCCATTTCTTTATTATTATTTTTTTTCTTTTTAAGACAGAGTCTCACTTTCTTGCCCCTAGTAGAGTGCTGTGGCATCTTATCTCACAGCAACCTCAAACTCTTGAGCTCAAGCAATCCTCTTGCCTCAGCCTCCCAAGTAGCTGGGCACCTCTGAGGTACCTACCAAAATGCCTGGCTATTTTTTTTCTTTTAGAGATGGGGTTTTTCTCTTGCTGAGGCTGGTCTCAAATTCATGAGCTCGGCCTTGTGAACCTGCCTTAGCCTCCCAGAGACCTGAGATTATAGACAAAAGCCACTATGCCTGGCCTCTTCCATTTCTTCATCCTGCCACACAATGTGTGTTCTCAAATATGCTGACAAGCCCTTCCAGAAATGAGCTGGATTCCATCAAGAAGAGCAAAATGTCTCCCATATACTATTCCTAGAGTTCTATGGGATTTCTGGTATATAAGCTTCTGTAAGTTTACCATGAAGCCCTAAGCACTTAAGATTATAGCAAACTACAGTGACTGAATTCTGACTTAGGATTTATCATTTCTTGTAAGTTGCTTAGGTTATCAGAAATGAGTCATTATGAATTCAAGTTAAAATGAGGTGGTCTGATGGACCTAAGCAGCACATATTTCACATATTGTTTTGTGGCCAGAACTTATACCTGAGTTTCTTCTTATTGCAGAGAACTAACAGCATAGTATGACTGTTATCTTTTACTTATAAGAGTAAAGAAAGTATGTAATTGTTATCCAGTAATATTTTCCAAGGAAAACAGTACATTAAAACAGGTCGTTAACCTATCAGAGATGGATCAAGAAGTGAAATCTAGAGAAAGTGAGGCAAGCTAACTATATTGTTTCAGTACTGTAGATTATCTAGGCCATCACATTCCTGAAATCTACTGTATCACATGCCATACATTTTCAAGTACTATGACCTAGTTTTTGAGATTACCAGAAACACTCTGATAACCTAAACTCTTTATCACTATGTTGCTATTTCAAATTTCCTAGATTCCTCTTTGAAATTTTCAAAGTCACAAGATGGCAAAGGCCGGGTATGGTGGCTCATGCCTATAATCCCAGCACTGAGAGACGCTGAGGTGGGTGGACCACTGGAGCTCAGGAGTTGGAGACCAGCCTGAGCAAGAGCAAGACTCTATCTCTACTAAAAATAGAAAAATTAGCTGGGCGTTGCTGCAGGTACCTGTAGTCATAGCTACTGGGCAGGCTGAGGCAGGAGGATCACTTGAACCCAAGAGACTGAGGTTGCTGTGAGCTACAAAGACTTCATGGCACTCTACCCAGGGGGACAGAGTGAAACTGTCTGAAAAAATAAATACATAAAAAATAACAAAGCACAAAATGGGTAAAGAGATAGGTATAAACTATTTGCAAAGACTCAGTTATAGTTTATGAGGGTACCTATGGATACAAAGGGGGAAAAATTCTTCCCTTTCAAGCTTTACAATTCCTATAGCACAGAAGTCCCTGAACATCAAGAGTGGGTATTTTGTTTTTTCCCTTTAAAAACTTTATGATCTGAGTTATTCAATTTTCTTGGTACATGTGTCATAAATTATGATATGATTAAAAGATAAATTTTATAGTCTTACGAAAAAAACTAAGAAAAATTATAAATCTCTAGTACCTTGCTGATAATAGTCACTCTTAAGTTGTTTTAAAAAAACAATATGGACCGAGTGCCATGGCTCACATGCCTATAATCCTAGCACTCTGGGAGGCCAAGGCGCGTGGCTGCTTGAGTTCAAGACCAGCCTAAGCAAAAACCAAGACCCATGTCTCTACTAAAAATAGAAAAACTGAGGCAAGAGAATCACTTGAGCCCAAGAGTTGGAATTTGCTGTGAGATATGATGGTACAGCATTCTACACAGGGCAATAGCTTGAGACTCTGTCTCAAAAAGAAAAAAAAAGTATGCACAATCTTCTTAGATGAAAATAATAGGAGATATATTAGACACTAACTGCACATAAGATTAAGACAATAGAGCAAGGCATTTTGTTTTCTTCAAAATCACAACCAAAAATTCCTAACAATACCTAGATGGAGTAGAAAAGTGACAAAAATGTGGTTTTGCCAAAAAACAAACTATGTAGCAATAAAACACCCAGCTACACTTTTCACTACAATTCATTACTAGAAATTGCTACACATCTTTTTTCTTAGAAACAATATTATGAACTGTTAAATTTTGTACTTGATCAATGACCTAACATCAAATAATTTATGGGTATCATCAATTAAATACCTAAATTATATTACAAACATAACCCTTTCTTATCAGTTTACAAAGTATGAAGACTATGAAGACTCAGTGCCTGTAGCTCAGTTGTTAGGGCGCTGGCCACATGCACCGGGGCTGGTGGGTTCGAACCCAGCCAGGGCCTGCTAAACAATGACAATAATAACAAAAAAAAAGCCAGGCGTTGTAGTGGGCACCCGTAGTCTCAGCTACCTGGGAGGCTGAGGCAAGAGAACTGCTTAAGCCCAAGAGTTTGAGGTTGCTGTAAGCTGTGACGCCACAGCACTCTACCAAGAGCGATATAGTGAGACTGTCTCAAAAAAAAAAAAAAACCACATAAATATAAAGAGTTGTATGAAATATATATCAATGTTCCATACCTATTAATCTGTTAATATTACAGATAGACTTTAACAAAAATAAAGATATCAAACTCAACCTAAAAATAGTGTGCCTGTCACAGTAAACACTAAGAACTAATAATTAATACAACTGTATTTTCTTTTTTAGAAAGGAATGAATGGCTGACTATCCAAAGTGCTAGCTATCCACTAAAAACAAAAACAAATTAGTTTAAGTATTAGCTGAAATATCAAATAATGCCTTGGTGTTTTCTAATTCAAAAATTCTATTTTACTGAACTATTTCCAAAGCAGAATTGTTTTTTCTAGTAAGAGGTCAGGGTCCTCTGACAATGTGTCTAACAGCATGCCAACACCCTGGTACCCTTTGCCCAAAGCAGAAGCTACAAGGTGTGACTAAAAAGACCTTTCTCCCAAGAAGGAAAATGAAGCCTCCAAAAGTTAGTGATGGAAGGCATGGCAGCAAGGATGAGAGTCTCGGTTCTACATTCTTTGTGGGTATCTGGTCTAACATTCTGGTTTAGTCCTCTTTCTGGGGCATCACAACGTCTCAGGAAAAACAAAACAGTGAAGCTCCTAAAACATTTTATTTGCAAGCCCATCATCAACTCACTATTTTTGCTAAGCTAGATTAACTCCTTTTTTCTTATATTAGCCATTTAAGATTGTTTAATTTTCTCACACAAAAAATAAATAAATAAATAAAGTAGGACGATAAAAGCCATTACATCAAGTTTTAGGAAGTCTTTGGCAACAGCTCTGGTACCTGACTAAGTCATGAAAGCTGGAGATATACCCAGGAAATAAGGACAGCAGTGTTTCTAAAACGCATGAATATTAAAATATTACTACTTATGACTTTACTGCCTTTTAACTTTTACTGATCTCATTTTTTAAAATAGACAACAAGATAGTAAAAAGTACTAACTATTAAGTCGTCACCTATTATGGTACCTTGGCAGCTTTATTAACCTTGTCTTCATTTTCTCTCTTATACACAAAAACCGAAGCAAATTTGCCATCCTGCAGTACAGCGGGATAGACAGCAAGTCCGGAAGGTAAGGTAAATGGTGGTTCTTTCAGCGTATAACTCTTTAAAGCACTGTTCTCTGATCCCATCCCTTATACAGTGGGGCGGTACTGCAGCTCCTCCACAAAGCCACGCAGATCTAGAAGAAAACAGAAAACAATTTCAAACATTAAATCTCTACCTACACAACCTGAGCCAAGAGATAGTAAAGCTATTCAAGGACAGTTACTCAAATATACTAGTTTCTGCAACTTTCATACCTAGGACGTTTGACAACAGAAATGGTAAATACTCAACAAGTTACCTGCAATGCTTATTACCTACCAACTAGAAACTCTAGAGAAAATACAGTCCAAGTAGTCACACCATCCATTCCCAAACTCTACCACATATAAACTTTCAGTGGAAAGGCAATGTAAATAGGATAAGGTAATTCATATCCCCTATCTCATTCATACACATATCCTGCCTTATGAAGTAAAGTGCCGCAAAACTCGATTATTCAAAAATAAAACTTCAGTACGTCTAAAATAATTTAAAATCATAAAGGAAAACAATACAAACTGGAGAACACAACAATGATGAAAAACACACTGACAAACATACAGCTCATGCAAACCAAGTAAAACATTAAAACACCAGCACAATAATGAGAATGAAAAGGGGCCACTCACTGAAGAAAAAAGAGCAATAAACGTTAAGTAAAAGTACAATCTCACTACTCTTCAAAGTTGGGTCAAATAAAAAGGGAGAAACTGCAAAACTGAATAATCTCAAATGCTAAAAAACAAAACCCACACATAAAATCCTAGAAAATACACACCACTCTATGACAGGAAATAGTTGAGTGGTTACCTTGGAAGTGGGCACAAAGGGACCAGGGAAAGGAAAGGATTTCCAAGATATGAGGAAACTTTGGGGGAATGGATATGTTCATTACCTCGATTATGATGATAATGGTGATTACAAATGTCAAAGCTTATTAAACTGTGCACTTTATGTTCAGTTTATTCTATATTATACAACTCAAAGTTTGTTTTAAAAAGAAATATATACATACATACAAACACACACACAGAAACTTGAAAAAATATGCTCATTAACAGGTTTGCGGTGGAGGTGTCAGTTTACAGGAATGTTTTATATACACACACACACACACACACACACACACACACACACACACACACGCCTACACATCCCAGATCTATAATACAAAGCCAGCAGGGATACAAACTCACATGCTCACAGGTAAGGCAGAGCAATTCAGCAGTACTGGCAGCAAGGGGCCTACTGTATGGGCCCAGGCCCCTACTGTGACAGGGCTGCCCTCTGATGGGGGCACCTATCACAGAGTTCCAGCCAGGATCCAAGTTTTGGGGCTATCAGATCATGCCATTTATCATCAGAAACCAAGAGCCTGAATAGTTATGTGGAAATTTCCGTATTTTTCAACATTGGCTGAAACTTTTTTAAAACCTATGTAGGCCAAACAACATATGCCTGAAAAAACTGTGCCCGTCAATTTTCAGTTCTGGCTTTACCATAATGTAAAAATTAGAAAATAAGGAGTCCTTACTAATTTTGGCAATGTGGGAAAGAAATTGCTGGTTCCAAACAGCCTTTAAAAATGTCAGTTTAAAATCTGTATTTTGGGGACAAATATATAAACCCAATGATTGTAACACATAGACCCTCTACAGAAAGTTCCATAGAACACTTTCTAAATTTTCAGAGCATGTACTGCTGCTCAAAACACATCATTATATAACAAACAACATGTGCAAGGGCTGAAGCTATCTACAACTGTAATTATTCTAAATCCAAGAATGTTTCTTAAGGTAAGAACTAACAAATCCACTGAGTTCCTATCCACCTAGGAATTAACATGCTAAATAACAGAGAAGTCATTCACCTTTCTGTTGGGATGACAAATAAAAAGTTTATATACAATCATGAAGAAAAGCAACTATGTCAACCCTCCTCTTTTGGAGTTGTTGTGGTCCCTGTGCAGCCTGCGACCTCATGCTGAGTCAGGGAGGATCACATGTAGTACCATCTTGTCCCCCTTTTCTTAGTTAATGGGCCAGCTACCCAACTGGGCCAAAGGGCAGTCAATTCAAATTAGCTATCTCTAGGACTCATGACCTGAAAAGAAGAGATAACTGGCCAGATCACTGTCTGCCCCAAGAATGTGAAGTCCAAAGAGGAAAACAGGGGGAGAGCAGCTTAGTCATATATAGGAGCACATTACTACTCCCACTCCATCTGAAGACTCCAAGGAAACTCAATCCTTTTCCCCTCCTTGTCTCTCTGACGCCCTTACAATCAGCCCTTTCCCTGAAGTAGCCTGAGAGGGCCTATGTTCTTTGAAATCAACTGCCATTTCGTAAGTAGAAAACTCTACTTGTCTTTAACTCCTGCCTGAAAAACCAGTCAGACTAGAGGAATGAATTAGGGAAGTATTGTTTGAAGTGTCTATCTGAATGGAAGCTAGTCCAACCTCTTTCTCTTTGCCACAAAATACTGCTTTCCAAATTCAACACACAATCAGGGAAAAACTGAGAATAAGGAACTGTAAGGAAATGAATAGCTTTTTGGGCAGAAAATCATTATTTAGTTTGAATATTAGTCCCCAAGGGAGGTAAGATGGTCACCTGGATCTAGGGGTAGCATCTGGCCTACAAGGAGGGCAGTCAGCAAAGTAAGGGCAACAGACATTTTATGAGTTCTTTTTTTTGGTTTTTGCCCAAGGATGGGTTTGAACCCTCCACCTCCGGCATGGGGCCGGCGCCCTACTCCTTTTATGAGTTATTTCTAAACAGCAAAACACTTCCTTGTGGGAGTACTGAGCCTTATAATATCTATTAACTTCTAATTTAACATTTTGAATTCCACTACCAACATTTAGAGTTATAAAGGGTTAAGAAGTGATTGTCTTAGCTGTATTTTAGGTCTAAGACCCTAAAATATTAAAAAGGGATGACTCAGTTTCTTGAAAGGACACCATTCTCGTTTTGAAAGCATGGTTAATGTTGACAAAATTCTACAAGACCATCAGTGTGACACTGACAGAGTAGCAGGATTATATTCCATGTCCAGTGCAAACTTTATTAGGGGAAAATTAAAAGCTGCTCAAATGACTTAAAGCAGTTAATTCTTTTTTTTTGAGACAGAGCCTCAAGCTGTCGCCCTGGGTAGAGTACAGTGGCATCACAGCTCACAGCAACCTCCAACTCTTGGGCTTCAGGGATTCTCTTGCCTCAGCCTCCCAAGTAGCTGGGACTACAGGCACCCATCACAATGCCTGGCTTTTTTTTTTTTTTTTTTTTTGGTTGTAGTTATCATTGTTGTTTGGCAGGCCCAGGCTGAATTCGAACCCGTCAGCTCCAGCATATGGCTGGCGCCCTAGCCGTTTGAGCTACAGACACCAAGCTAGCAGTTAATTCTTAATGCTTTACTTCACTCAACTATCTAAAGAGACATAAATACTGTTAATACAAAGTGCTTTAAAGATGATAATTCATCCAAACAATAAAGTACTGAAATGTAAGACAGATAAACACAAATACTTGGACTTCCAAAATACTCTTTCTTGTTTTGAAAGGTGGGGAGGGGCCACAAAAATCTTGCTTGACAGGTCTGAAATGGCTCGGTGCCTGTGGCTCAATGGGCTCAGGTATACCTGAGCCAGCGGGTTCAAATCCAGCCTGGGCCAGCCAAACAACAATGACAGCTGCAACCAAAAAAACAAAAAATGGCCGGGCGTTGTGGCGGGCGCCTGTAGTCCCAGCTACTTGGGAGGCGGAGGCAGGAAACTCGCTTGAGCCGAGGAATTGGGGGTTGCTGTGAGCTGTGATGCCACAGCACTCTATTCAGGGTGACAGTTTGAGGCTCTGTCTCAAAAAAAAAAAAAAAAGAATTTGTTTTACTTTAGGCAGAGGAAATAGAACTCTTCCTGATTTATAAAAAAACCATTTGTGGAAATACATACAGCTATTTCAGCTTAAATATTCTCCTTCACTTAATCTGAGGCCTAAGATGAGTCAACTTCTCAGTCTGCAGATGAAGCCTCAGTGTCCTAGCATTAAGGACAGAATCCAGCACACAGACGTCAGTCTGGCCCAGGGGCAAGCAGCATTGTGAGTTATTCCCTGCTATGAATCCCTTGGTGTCTTATGAACCTATTAGATGTTTGGGGGCAAAAGTAGCCCTGATTTTCTTTTGGAACAAAAAATGAACCATTGCCTGTCCTGTGTATTTACTTGTTTTAAATAAGGCTCTGCCTCAATGAGAACCACTCTGTGCTTAGCCGGGGTGATCAGAGAAAGGCGGATGGAGCCCTGGAATCAACTTCCCACCAGAAACTAAATGCAGGTGGGATCTGACAGCCCCTCGCAGCCCTTTTCAGCAGCAGATGCTGTACCCCTGCAGCATGGCTGAATCCTGATAAAGAAACAGCAGCCTCAGTGAGTCCTACTCCCTGCCCACTTTCAGCTGCCTTATAAAGAGGTTGACAGGTGGGCATTGACAGCAGCAGCAAGCCACCTGCACTGTGGAGTTCTGCCCATGGCACATTTCTGTGAGGAGTTTCACAAGGCCACATCTCCCGACCTCCCAGGTGACCCACACGGACCAGAACTGTCTATTGCTGCTACGTTGTGGAGGCTTAGAAGCTGGGCTCCAGATTTAGACTGATCTGGCTTTAAAATCTGACTGCTGCTGACTAATGTGAGGTCTTAGACAAGTTGCTTTATTTCCCTAAGACTTGAATGTAAATGGGTATAATAATAGTACCTATATATCAGGATTCCAATAGGAAACAGGAAAAATTATAAATGTGTAGACTGGCTTAGAAAACTACAAAAGGTGGTGAGGTGTCCAGGGTCAGCAGCAGCAGAGCTGTGACCTTTCCTAAGGCAGCTGGTAAAAGGGGAGAAAGAAGTTATAGGAACCCAGGGGAGGGAAGAGGAGCTTAGGAAAGGCCTTCAAGCCATGGATTCTATCATTACATTCTATCAGAAATGATCTTGCAGAGAGGGAATCTGGCCTTTTTTACTTCCTTTATTCAAAATCCCACTCTCACTCTCTTTCCCCCCCCCTCCTTTTTTTTTGTTTTTAAGAGAGAGTCTCTCTCTGTTATCCTGGGTAGAGTGCCATGAGTCATATCCATAGAGACTTCAAACTCCTGGGCTCAAGTGATCCTCTTATTTCAGCCTCCAGAGTAGCTAGGGTTATAGGTGCCCACCACAATGCCCAGTTTTTTTATTTTTTGTAGAGACAGAGTCTTGCTCTTGTTCAAGCGGGTCTACCCACCTTGGCCTCCCAGAGTGCTAGTATTACAGGTGTGAGCCACCACGCCAACCTATTTTACTTTATTTTAAAAGCACCCATAAATATATCAATAATACAGAGGCAGAGATAGTTCACAGAGATTTTCTAATTTATTAAACCAACACCACTAAAAATAGACATACTTCCTAATTCTACTTCACTTAGGTGCCACAAATTGGCACATGTCTAAGAATGTCCTATAGGTTCCCCTCTCCATGAGTTTGCTCCTGCCAATCCTCTGTCTAGAAATCTGCCTTCCCACCTGACTGCTACCACCAGCTTTCTCTTCTCATTTCCCCTTTGTCTATCCTGTGAAGAGCTGTGTTCATACTCTATTGAAGAGCTTATCAGACCGAGAGGCTGTATCTGCCCCTGGGCTCCACGTTAGGCTGAGCCCACTCTGCAAGTAGTGTCTGCAATTTAGTACCAGCAGACGTGTGCATAGCACTCTGGCTGCCAGACACTGTGTCACTGTGTTTCCTATGTTCTAGCTTATTGAATACTCACATCTGTACCGTTACTATACGGATGGAGAAACTGAGGCACTTTAGGTTTTAGCTAAAAGCTGAAGATCACCTAAGGTCTCAAAAGTGCAGGTAGCAGGGCCCAGGATTCAAACCTGCCCTATCTTGGCATCTACATTACTTCTTTCAACACCAGCTGTGTTGGAGTTATTAGCTCTCAGGGCGATTCTTGCCTCATATATGTGTTCAGGAAGCGCTTACCGAATTAACTGGAATAAACACTCAAAGCTACACTTAGTTAACTTTATAGACTATATATTCTTATTTGAAGGAAATGGTGATACAGTGAATTTGCTGAGGCCTAAGAGAAAGCCAGCTCTAAAACTGTAAAGTCCTTCTGCCCTCACATACAAGACAACTTGGGTAGGATCCTTTTTACACGCAGCAGTACCTACTATGGCATCCACACAGGATCACACACAGACATACCACATACTTGCTGTCCGCTCCCTTTTCCTGAGCAGGGACATGCTGGGATGCCCTGGGGAGTGAGATTCCAGCACATGACTCTGTACTGATGTGAGGAAATTCCTATAACTCACATTTAGAATGTGCCTTGGGTGAGAAGCAGATAAAAGCTGCACAGAGGAGTGAGATAAATGTTGCTGCCTTGGATGTGACTGCAGTTTCACCCCAAGGTCACTGGGAGGCCAGAGCAGATCCAGGGAAGGAATGTTGGCCCTTGAACCAGATGAGCCTCAGGCAAGCTCAGGTCTCTGCATGGCCTTCCCCTCAGGGCAGAGCAGTGCCAGCCTTAGCAACCTGGCCGGGCTCCTCCCCTCAGGAAGGGAGCAGATCCCCTTGCCAGGCAGCAGGGCAACCCCTGCATGACCCTCCTTCCTCCTGGCCCACACAGCCCACCTCCCCACGCACACAAAAGAGGCTTTCAGAACCTGGTTACCTAGAGTTGAACTTTTCAACAAGGCTTTTTGTATTTTTTTTTCCCTTTAAGCTCTGCAGCTAAAATGCCAGATCCTGCTGTTGCTAAGATTAAGGATTTTCTTTTCTCTTTTCTCCCTCAGCTCAGTTTCCGTTGACTAGGAAAGACCAAGAGATGGATTACTGTTCCCTTGCCAAACAGAGAAAGGGTGCTTGAGCGTCCAGGGCTTTCAGTGGGATTAGACATTATTCAGGCTTGTGCTAATAGTCCTTAGTTACTCCTCAGGCTCTCACAAAAGTCACCGTGTCTGTCTCGGTAACTAAGGCCGACCGAAACCACTCAGCTCTAAGTGCACACAGGAGGACCATGGAGTTGGAGGGAAAGGTAATTTAACATGAATATTTATATACTGTACAAACCGCGTTTCATGATTCACTCAGCTCATTTTCGTTTTATACATTTTCTCCCCATTTGCAGTCTTTATTTATTGCCAAGTTAAGGCTGTTAGCAAAATAACACATTAGGGTAGGTTTCCTTTTTCCTTTTTTTTTCTTTTTTTTAAATTGCCGTGCTTTCTAAGCCATCTCAGGGAAAGTGTGCCAATACAGCAACAAAACAATTGGTCACCACAGATCATTCCCAGTGACTGTGTGAGCCCTGTGGCTACCAGGCTGGGAAGCTCACATCCATCACCATTTGTGGATAGGAATCACCCCGCTCTTTGCCTTTCAAGGTGAGAATGTAGGTACTAAAGTTTCTATAGTGTTCACTGGGTGCCCATGGTCTAGGACTGGAGACTGGGCTTTGTGCCCCAACTCTGCTACCTACTAGCTCTGTGACAATGGGCAAATGACATTGGCCATCTGAGTCTCCATGTCCTCTTATACATAATAAGCATATGAATGGCATCTTCATCATAGAGGTAGGTGCATGTTAAAATGTACAAATTGTGTATAAGCATTCAGACACAGGGCAAGCTTCAGACAAATATTAGCACTGAATACACACATGTGATCCCAACATCAGCTCTACAGGCTACTGAGGAACTGCCTGAGCGAGGGTAACTCCCTGTCCTAAAGTACATACCTGGTGCATTTGGGAATCAGTTATCGGATGCACTTTTGGTTCATTTCGAAGCTTATGATCTATTTGTGATGAAACACACCTCAGTATCTCTTGCTACTTTCCACTATTGCTATCTGAAATCAGGTATTTTTTGAGCTTCTGGGGGCCTTGATCTAGATGCAAATGATAAGAACAGGTTAAAAACAAAAAGACTCAGTTGGGGTTTTACTCATTCCCGTGCTTGTGTAGAGTTTAAATTTTTTAGAAAAGTTATATTAATGTTTAGATTTGTGTCTGAGTACTAAGTGTTACTGCTGCCATGACAGTCTTGACTTGCCATGAAGTCTGGTAGGTACTTCTGCATGTAATATCCTGCCCAGCTCTCAATGTTATTTCCAAGCGAAAACAGGTCACACTGGGCATGCCAGAAGAAGGCCAGTAGGGTGCTAAGAGCTGTGAGAATCCATGCTAAGAGGGAAAGGTACTGGGTTTAGGGTGAGGAGGGTCGATGTTTGGGGAAAGAGAGTATACTCTACCTTTGAGGCACCATATGGCAGGTCTTGAGAAAAAAGTGTAAGTTCCTGGAACAGAATTTGGGATCACTGAAGAGAGTTTTCAGCCTGAAAACACTTCAGCAATGGAATGAGCTCTATGAGGGGTGACTTTTTTCCATGTCTACAACTGTGATCAATGGGCTGAGAAGCAATTTTTAAAATGTTATTCCAAGGATTTATGCATAGATAAGAAGATAACTACATCCCTTCTTACTCTGAGATTCCATTACTATGATATATCTTCTGCCTATCAATTTGCAAAAGAGTTTTCTACCTCTGTTTCCTTTTACTCATTAATATGCAGTTCATGTGTTGATCAGCAAAAGCTTTTGTGCTCCTATCTCGTACCAGACAGCACTAGGCATCAAATATGTGACAGGAAATATGTCTTGTTCCTAAGCACCTTGTGGGGTAAATGGACAAGAAAACAGACATTTGTAACAGAGCATATTACAGGCTGTAAGGAAACATAGAGAGCAGAGAGGAAGAACTCGTAGCCCTGTCTGGAGGTAAGAGAAGGAGGGCTTCCTGGAGGAAGGGATGTCTAGGATGGACCTACTTGCAGCTTAATAGTGAGAGAAGCCTAGCAGACAAGGCATTAGCATGAGTAAAACCCTGGAGGACTGAATGACAGAGACAAATGTGGAAGCTGTAAGCAATTCTGTGTGGCCGGAGCAGAATCTATGGAAGTGAAGGTAAAGATTGAAAGAGGTGAGACTGGAGAAAGAAGGCAAAAATGGCCACTTTTTTTTCTCTCTCATTAGTAGTGAAAGTTTGTTTTCCCTTCTCATCCCTTAAATTTGAGTTGGCTATAAGACTTGCTGTGGACTGATGCAGGACATCTGGCGCCCTAGCCAGCTCAGCAGAGCTGGTGGACCTGCTGCCTCCTCCTTGGTGGTTTTGGTGCTGCGGCAGCCAGCTGAAGAGCCGGCAGGCTGGATGACAGGCAAGGAGGGGGACCTACAACACCCACCAGAGGCTCCAATAGCCAAAAAGGCTGGACAACTGCCGAGGAGACACCTGTGCCTTGGTGTCTCCTTCACTTTACACTTAGGACTAAATGTGGAACCCCCATTTCCTATGCCTAGGTCAATTTCTTGTGAATTTCCTAG
>CAUYRH010026969.1:0-13991 GCA_963574655.1 Perodicticus potto
CTAGCTCAGAGAATATGCACACTTTGCAAGCTTCTGAAATACACCAGGAAACTGAGTTTGACACAGTGTACATCTGTTTGCATTTCCTCTAGCAATGAATAAGACCCCCCATTTCCCTTAGTGCTGTGAAATCATTCAAATTATTTTCCATGTGATATGGGAAAATGCTATATTTCATGTTTTAGTTTCTAGGATTTTTCTTCACATCTAGTAATATTTAGACTTGTTTATTCCTTTTGAGAAACTTCTCTTTAAAAAGTTCTTTGCCTATTTGTCCATTGTTTTCTTCTGTATTTTTTATTGATTTGGAAGAACTCTTTACATGTAAAAGATGACAACCCCTCAGTCAGTTTGTTATTTACCTTTAAATTCTATTTATGATGTTTTCTGACAATAAAATAATTTTGGTCCAATTAATCTAACCCATTTTTCTTTGGGATTTCTGCCTTTGATGTCATTCATCAAAAGAACTTTCCTAATTAGCTCTAAATTTATATTTGTATTTTCATCTACTACTTTCATAATTTTATTTCAACAAATTAAATCTTCGAAATATTTAATATCTTATTTGGTATAATGAGTAAGCTAGAGATTTGTATTCTTTCTATCCCCAAATTGATTCAATGGCTTTTACTGAATAATCTTTCCTCTTTCTTGAGAATTTGAAATTGCACCTTTACCATTTGCTAAGTTTGCATGTTTACTTGGCTACTTTCTGTTATTTTAATTCTATTTCTGTGCTGGTTTCACAGCAATTACATTATTGTAACTTTTTTATTCTATTTTAATATTGTAGATCAAGACCTGTTATTACTTACTATTTATTACCCTTCTCTTTTGAACTATTTAAAATCATTTTTTCCTTGAGATACTTTTTATATTCAATTTTCAAAACATGTCACTTAAAATTTTTTAAATTGTATTTAAATTATAGATTTATTCAGGATGGTTTGAGAATGTTATCTTCTCAAGCAAAATTTCCATTTATTTTGACTTTTTCCCCATTCTTCAATGAAGTTTTTTTTCCATATAAGCTGTGCATATTTTCTGTAGTCATTTCAATATGACTACAAGAATTTTTATGCCTCCACTGTGAATGGAATCATTTTTTATTTTTCTTTTCATTTGCACATTACTGGCATATAAGGATGTTTCTTTTGTACTGTATACATTTTTTGCGTTTGTTTTATAGCTTTCTATTAAAATTATTCATCAGTTCCAATAAATTTTGTAATTGTTTTTCATTTTCTATACAAGTGTTAACCACCATCTGTAAAAAAGTAATTTTTCACCTATTGAATATTTTATCTTATTAATTTCCCTTGTCTGATCACAAGAGACTAAAACTCCACGGTAAGTAATAATAGTGACAGGAGATATTTGTAACTTCTTAATTTTAATAGGGATTGCTCATGTGGTTCACTGTCAAGTGCGAGGCTAACTCAGTTTGAGATAGACATTATTTATACACTTAAAAAGTCCTTTCATCCCTATTTTATTAAGAGCCTTGAAAAAAAAATAAATGCAGAGTTTTATGAATTTTTTTGAGAGAGGGTTAGCAGCCCCTACCAGGTAATTATATCACTCTCTCTGTTTTCTTGCATTGGGCTTAAATGTTCCCATCCAAATCATGGCTTCTTTTCTTACATAAACCCTACAAGATAGTATTTTATTTTAAAGTTTCTTCATTATTTTTTAACATTTAAATCTTGTTTTTTTGTTTTCGTTTTTTGAGAGAGAGTCTCACTTTGTTGCCCTGGGTAGAGTGCTGTGGTGTCATAGCTCACAGCAACCTCAAACTCTTGGGCTCAAGCAATTCTCTTACCTCAGCCTCCCAAGTTGCTAGGACTACAGGTGCCAGCCACAACAGCCAGCTACTTATAGAGACGGGATCTCACTCTTGTTCAGTCTGGTCTTAAAGTCTTGAGCCCAAGCATTCCACCCACCTCAGCCTCCCACAGTGCTAGGAATACCAGCTTGAGCCACCATGCCCAGCCCTCACATTTAAATCTTTAATCCATTTGGAATTTACTACATCTCCCATCTACTACATGAAGTAGAAATAAAGTTTGCTTTTTTACAAAAACATTTAGTCCATACAACAGTTATCACATAACCAAACTTCCAAAATGCCACACTCGTGAAATAATGGGTTTGATTGTTTTAGTTGGCTCAGGCTGTCATAACAAAATATCACATACTGGATGGTTGAAACAGCAGGAATTTATTTTCTCACAGTTCTGGAGGCTGGACATCCACGACTGGTATGTGACAACATAGTCAGGTTTCGGTGAGGGGGTCTCTTTCTGGCTTGCAAGAGGCTGCCTCCCCTCTGTGTTCTCAGAGGCTGCCTCTTCTTCTAAGGATACCAACCCTGTCAGGTAGGGGGACCACCCTTATGATCTCTCTGTACCCAATGACCTCCTAAAGACCCTGTCTGTAGATACAGTCCCCTATGGGGTTAGGGCTTCAACATAAACAGTTCAGTGATGAGGCTGGGTACAAGCACAGAGCTGACAACTCTGAGCTGTCTGAGCTGACAATTCTCTAGTACATGACAAGCTTTTACCATGGGCTCCTGCAAGGAGACTCTGATTTTCCTTTTCTTCTTACTTTCCATGCCAATTCCCCACTCCTATAGACCTGCAAGCCAACGTGTTTGACTAATTTCTATGGTATATATTAATCACAAATATTTCCCATTACTATCCTTATTATCATTGATTTGGAATTTCAGTCCCTCGTGATCAAAAAATATATATGAGATAAGATATTTAGTAAATAAAATCACTAATTTTGTGTATGATATTATTTACACATTTTTGTATGTGTTTGTATCCAAAACGTGTGTATATGTAGATATATATGTCAAAGAAATTATATAAATGGAAGGCATATATATTAAAGACATTATCTATCTGTACAAAATGTTTAATTACATATGAAAGTGCTTCTTATTTATTATGTCATAAATTTTATTACGCTCCTTACAGTAGCTGCTATCTGGTTTTGAATATCAAAAGCACAGGTCTTGAGAGAAAAAGGAAAGAATGAAAGAATATATAGAAAGACTAAGACCCACAAATTTACTGGGAAAACAACTCTGCTTCCCCCTACACATACACAAACACACACACTCACCCTGGGCTCGATGAATGAGCAACAGCTCAGAGAAAAGCGATGAGACACAGGAGAAAGCAGGGTCTGGGAAAGGGATCATGCTAATGGTAGGAACTAGTCACTTTTACCGATCACTTGGCCTCTGCTTGAGCAAGGAGTCCCATCCCCTGTGTAAACCCAGAGGGGAAGTCCACAGCCCTTACAGGATATCCTCTGACAGCAGCCAGCGCTGTGTGCATTGGTGATCCAGCAATAAGGAAGCTTGTCAGCACCTGCCCCCTGGAAGCCCTTGGCAACGTCCCAGGACACTAATCCATCCATCGGAGGCCATAACCCTGGTCACCAAGTTGGGTGAGGCAGAGGGTGGCATGGAGGGAGAGCCCCAGAACTTGGTCACGAGAACGTAATCTGGGGTACCAATAGGCGTGAAGGCTCCTTCTAGAGGTCACAGAACCTACTGTCTGTGCCCCTGTAACACAGAGCAGAGCAGTGAGGCTGCTTCCCATACGCCCCGGCACTGTTCTGAGCACGTATTCACCTGTCTTTCCATTTGTCCTTTGTCTGCATCATTCCCAGTGTAAGCTGCTGTGAACGTAAAGTTTCCAAAGTGGTCGCTGTGTCCCTCAGTCTGCTGGTCTGTATGGGTGCCCTGCAGAATTATCCTAGTGTTTCTGACATACACATAATGATTTTCCCTTTTCAAGTCCTTACATTCTTTTCCCTTTACAATTTTCATATTTCTTGGTCATTTCAAAGGAAATGTGGAAGGGATAGGCCTCACCCCAGTGGACTAAACTCTTGCTCTTTAAATTCAATCGAGCACTACCTTGCCAATGTCACCTTAACTTTCCCACAGTTTGTAGAAAGTCTTTGAAGGTTCTGGAATTTGAATGATGCTGCAGACTTTTTCTTAGCTGCGCTCATTTCAAGGGGGATATTTAAGAA
Organism: Perodicticus potto; assembly: GCA_963574655.1. Lineage (NCBI taxonomy): Eukaryota > Metazoa > Chordata > Mammalia > Primates > Lorisidae > Perodicticus > Perodicticus potto. Next base: position 4,066 of record CAUYRH010026969.1, read on the forward strand.
GAATACATTTTTTAATATATGACCTTAAATTGCCTTGTTTTCATCAGATTTGGTAGATTCCTTTTAAATCTAGCTTCGAGTTAACAGAGTGTACAGAATCTCTGTTCTGGAATTTTCTCTGGTATTTTAGGTGTGGTTCATTGATGCTCTCTGGAGAATTTTGACATTGACAAGAATATAAAAAAAAGAAAGAAAGACAAGAAAAGGCCCTCTCTTGTAAGAGCCAATGCACACAGCTGCCTTCTTCATTTTCCAGTGCTGTGAGTACATGGCCCCCTGGATTCTTTCCTCTTCGGAACCCCTTTCAATTCCTTTATTGGCACCTTACGTGGAAGAAATTGTACAGAGTTAAGAACGCATTTTAGGATCTTTTCCCCTGCCAAATTTGCTTTCAAATTTTGCTCCTGCCAGAGGATAAAATGAAACACTTTTGACATTGCCAGTATTCCTGACAAGAGGATCACTTGAGATATTCCTTTCCGACTTTAAGATATTACTTTCTGACTTAGCAATCCCCGAAAGTTGTTCTCCTCTGTGATTTGATACAAACCTTTTCCAATTTGCCCTCTCTCCATCTCTCTCCCTTTTAACACATTTCCATGTGATATATAAATGCCAGTGTGCAAATCATCCAGAATTGTTCACATCCTAAAATAAAGTTCCTTTTCTTTTCCAGTGAAATTGTAAAGCTGAAAATAATGTTCAGTGGGGGAAAAATAGACACGTGGTTGCATGGTTTCATTTGTCTCAATAGCTTCGTAATACAAGCAGTGGTTTTGTAGCATGCCCTGAAGGGGACACTAGCCACCTTGACCAGACAGTGAGACGAATGGGCCAGTACTGAGCAGATGATTACCCAGAAGCAGGTTTTTAGGTGTCAGTGTGAAGGTGGGAAATACCAGTGTGGTCTGAGTTTGACTAAGCACGGGTACTTAGTCAAACTCAGACCACACTGATATTTCTAACTACTCTGATAACAGTATCAGAGTAGTAACCTTCGCACGTGTCTCCATGTTTAACAAAAGACCCATAAATAACACACAAAGGTATTGATCCAGAATGGATAAATAATTTTAAGCCAAATCACACGAATGCTTAGTCAAACACGAATAATACTTCGTGTTAGTTATGGGTCTTTGTTAAACGTGAAGACGGGTGTGACGGTTACTCCTCTGATACTATACTTCACGCTCTGACCAGAACAGGAGCAAAAGGGAACTAAAGAGATTCAGGGGGAGTGTGAGAGAGTGAGGGGTGGGGAAGCTAAACAAGGCTGACCGCAGTCATGGACGTGTGGGGGATGGGGACACCCAGGCAGAGTAATAAGGCTGCCTTTTAGAAGGTTCTCATTCCCACCCGTGAGTATTTCAAAATCTAGAGTGGATACCAGAGACACAAACCTGGGAAAGGTAAAAGATAACAGCAAGAATCTATTAACTGTCTCTCTCTGGGATCAGCTCTCTGACCCCTGAGCCTCAGCCAGGGTGAGGACAGCCCTGTGCAAGTCAGCTCAGCCCCTGGCCAGGCTGAGCAGGGACAAGAAGACCAGCCGTCCCGTGTGGGCCCTGCCCTTCATTTCCTTTCTTCAGTCCTATAGTTTCTAAAATTAGTCATCATCTGTCTCATTTCAGTGGCAGCAAACCGTTGTTGAAAGCTAACCTCAGACAGGCACAGCTAAATATCCATGACCCTGGTTGGCCCTCACAACCCCCCAGTTAGAAGCCACTATTATCCCCTTTTACAAACGGGGAAACTGGGAGGTAACCCCTTGCCTATGATTTTGGTTTCTTAATCTTTGAGTAATATATTACCTTACTTGTAAAGTATTACCTTACTAGTAAGTTACTTGTTAAGTACCTTAACTTGTTTTATCTCGTTTGAATAGTTTAAGCTTTTGGAATTTCATAATCCTTTGAATCTCACACCATTTAAATTTTGTGTCTATTTGTTCCTTACATATTTTATGTCTTTTTATTAGTATCCTTTCATAATTTGACACTGTGTAATTTTTATGTTCTTTAACCTCTGAGCTTTAATTTCCAGGAGTGAGCGCTTTTCTTGACACATAAACAGATCCAAAGTAATACTTGTTGAAAATAATGAGTGAGCCTCTAGCTTTCCTATTTTCGATTTGTTAATCTGCTTTATAAGTTTCCCTTTAATTATTCATTTTCTTTTAAGTTTTATAATAAACCTTTTTGAAGTTTTAATTTTGACATAGATAACTGCAAGTTCTGAGCTAGTGGTTTTATCTATTATGATTAATTTTTCCTTTACTTGTTAATATGTTTTAAACTTTTTATTTCACCCTTCAAAGTCCTGATTTATGTATTTCTTTAGCTCCCTGTAATCTCCTGATAGTTAACATACAAATCCATAAGCTTCTGTTTTTCTTAAACTCTCAATTTCTTTTTTTTACTATATTGTCATACTGCCTCATCTTTTAATTTGTTTACTGATTTTTTATCAATAATTTTAATTGTTTTCCTGTAGACATTGCTTTAAAAGGGATGATTTGGGAGAGAGTGAAAGGTCAAAAACAACTTTCTCATGTTCTCTTTTAAAGTTCTCCCATTCCAGTGAATTCTCCTGGGACAAATAGTAACAATAACAACAACAACAAAAAAATTGCAAGTAAGAATAACTGGGCAACAAACACTCACATACCAGAATGGACACTGAACCCATTTCACAGGCCAGGCACGTTCCCCCGCGGTGAGAGCAGGTGCCACCCGGCCGCCTCGTCAGGGCTCCCGTATGCACTGGCTGCGGGTCACTTGTGTGGAGCCCACCTTCATTTAAGGGAGACAAGACCACTATCCTTTTCATTTCCCTGCAAGAATTCCTAGTGGGAATTGGGGGTCCATTATTTTTTTCCCTTTTCATAGTTTTACCACATGCAAATGTGTTCTTAACAACATGTTGCTTAGTTTTGGCATTTAACAAAAGCGGCTTTTTACACTCTGAGCATTATTTTATGACTACCTTTAATTGAGCAAAATTATTTCTTTTTTTTTTTTTTGCAGTTTTGGCCAGGGTCAGGTTTGAACCTGCCACCCTTGGTATATGGCACCCTACCCACTGAGCCACAGGCACCTCCCTGAGCAAAATTATTTCATAAGAAGCATCCTTATTTCTACCTATAGTTTATACATTTTCATTGCTATATGGTACACTGTTGTGTACAAGATACTTATCCTTTCTATTTGTAATCTGCACCTTCCCCAGGATTTTTCTTTCACTCAGCTATGAACATTTCGATTCTTATCTCCTAATGTACATTTGCCAGAGCTTCTTTAAAACAGATGTCTAGAAATACAAAAAGCAAGTCTCAAGGGAGGTACATCCTCAACTTGTCTGTGATGCCAGTTTACACGTCTTCAAGCAGTATCGTAGGATTTCCTATGTCCCTACATTCTTGTCAACATTGGAAATTACACATTTGAGTAATTTTCCCAAGTTGATGAGTAGGAAATTAGATATCATTGTGATTTGGCTTAAAATTATTTATCCATTCTGGATAAACACCTTTTCACGTTATTTATGGGTCTTTTGTTAAACATGACTTTTTAATTTAATGTAGTGAAATGTCTTAATCTTTTTCTCTGGGGTGTAATTTATATGTCTTAATTAACAGTCCCATCCATATGCCAATCATAAACATTTTCTCCTATTTTATTCCGTAAGTTTTATAGCTTTCTCTTCCACATTTAAGACTTTATCTATCGAAGAACTAACTTTCGGCGTAATTCATCCTCTGAATTATGTCTTATTTCTACTTCATTAATGTCCCCCCTTATTGGGTATAAATAATGATAATCCTAAGGTAGAAACTGGCATATGCATGAATAGGAATTCCTTAAATATACATTTAAGGAATGTATATTTCTTAAGAATCCTTAAATGAATATACATTTTTCAGGAGGACACAAAAAGGTTTTCCTTAAGAGAGCAGACAGAGAAGGAGGGAGGCGGAGAGGGAGAGAAAACCAAAAAAAAAAGAAGAAGAAGAAGAAAAAGAAAAGAAAATAGTGTCTAACTTTCGTATAAATTGGATTCAGTTCTGACTAAAGTACATTACTTAAACATTAATTTTGTAATTCAACTTCTCAATATGTTGTTTAGGATATTGCATCCTCATCTGTAAGTGAAACATGTTTGTAATTTCTCTTTATAACAAAATATTTTCTCCAATTTCAATATCAGGTGTATCCAGATCAAGTAGAATGATATTGAAATATTTCTTTCATTGTTTATAAGATTTCTGGAATTGATTGTTTTGTAAAATCATGGTGGTCTATGAGTTTATGACAGTTTGAACTTTGTTATTTAATTCAATTCATTGCTTAATGACTGTTTTCTTAGAATGATTATACTGTGGTTAATATGTTAGCAGAGCAGTATTCCCAGATAGCTTTTTGTTTGTTGGGAGGTTGGGCTTTGGGGGGGCAGAGTTAATACTTTGCATGAAATATCTTATCTTATAGCAGTGAAATTGCTTTCTCTTTTGTCTTGTGATTTTTTTGAGGTGAAATTTAAGTTTTTGTGTGAGTAGTACTATCATACCTATCTTGAGTGTCTTGCTTGTACTGTATCACATCATACCTTTGTTTAATTCTTAATAAACTGTTCACTTGTTAAGAAAAAAATAAAAAATGTTTTCCTTAATAACCATAAATGTGTAAGTCATAACATCTTACTGATTTCTTCAAGCCTTGGACAGACTGTTAATAATCAGACTTGCATTTTAAAAATATAAGTCTAACTGAAGTAGGTGAGATCATGGAGCTCAGAACTACGAACCTGAGAAAAGGAATTCATGAATAGGCACTGATTTTTCAGAAAATAATCCTGAATAGACAATATTGGCCAAACCCTACTGGGTATGAAAGATGCCAGAGAATGGGTCAAGGTGAGTATCCAGTCTCCATGGTGACACAGTGACTCTATGAACCGAGAAAAGGAATATGAGAGTAGGGACAGGCTCGGAGACTGGGGGGAGAGGTGGACCAACCAGGGCCCAGCAGGAAAAGATGGCACACACTGGATAATTTGAAGAATCCAGGGAGAACCATATATTGAGGACAGCTGCAGGAATTGCACCTTTGGTAGAAGGATGTGAGATGTGGCCACCCCATGGGATCTAACAGGTGCTACTGGGGAAATACATCCCCAACCTACTCTCCTCCTTCGTTTCAACTCCTACTGGTCCTGCCCATTTGCCAAACCCAGCTGGAAGCAAAAAAGACAAAGAAAACCTTTAGTCGCTAGACAAAGTTAAGTTTCTTAAGCATAAGTGAGCAGCTAAGAGGTAGGAAGCAAATTTTAAGTAATAGGTGATATCAAGCACAATAGACAAAATAAAACTATCTTTTAGATTTTCTTTAAAATAAACCAGAACTAAGGAGAGAGAGAAACAATGTTGGCGAGACAGTGATATCTGTTAGAGCCATATGATGGGTCCTTCCCTGGTGCTTGTGACAGCCCTCTCTATGTTTTTGTGTATGCCTGAAGTTTTCAAACTAAAAACATAAGGGGGGAGAAGGAGAAGAAGGAGGGGAAGAGGAAGAGGCAGTGGCGGCAGAAGCTATAATTCTAGTTGTACTACTGAAAAAAGTAAGCCTTATTATGCACAGTGCTCACTATGCCCTCTGCCTTCCTGTTGGGGGAGCTGGCTATGAACAGTTGTGAAAAGAATGCAGTCACAGCCAGCCTCAGAGAAAGATGTACGGCTGCAGAGACACACAGGAGCATGCCCTCTGCATCACCAAAGAGTGGCCAGGTGAAGTGATGGCTAGACAGAAGTGAGGACAAAAAGCAGCCTCCTTGAGCTTCACAGCACTCTTGGACCACATTAGCAGGAGGACAAGCAACTGCTACAGCAGACAAGAAGATGGGATCTGCACCCACAGAAAACCTTGTCCTGTGCTCCAAGGCAAGAGGTTGTCATCTTGGAAAGGGGCGTGGGGAGGAGGTGGAGAGAAAGCATCCTATGGGGCTGCAGCTGTGATCCCTCTGGTGTGACTCACCCAAATTTTCTCACCTCAAAGCCCCTGACTGCCACCCCACCCGAGAAGGCTGGAGGACTTTGGACTGTCTCATCCTTTGTCTGTGGCTTTGAACTATCAAAACCAAAGGCTAATTGCTAACTAACTGTTGGCAAGTTACTTAATTGCATCAGGAAAAAATACCCATGAATATCCTAAATGTATGTACTTTATAGGGCTGTTAAAAAGATTAAATGTGTTTAGAGGGGTTTCAAGATGGCTAACTAAAAGCATTAGACTCTCTTGTCTTCCAGAAAAAAAACGGACCCCAAATTATGAATAGATGATCACACCTTGAATAGAACATTAAAGAATAAACACTGGAATTCAACCGAGAAATCATAGGAAACACCTGAAGCCCAGAAGCAGAGGGAAGGGAGGCAGCCAGCTCTGCTAAGATTGGCTGGGAGCAGGAGAGGCTCCCTATCTGAGGAAAAAGGGAAGTGAGAGATGCCCCTAGCAGCCCACATTCCCACTAGGGGCTGCTTCAATGCACAGGAGAGCTCCTCTGCCCATGCAGGCCCTGAGAATAGTGTAGACAGCAGCCTGGGGTTCTACAAAGTCATTGCTCCTGGCAGGAAACCCATGCTGGGTCACAGCCCTCCCATTGGCAAAACCTAAACAACTATGGCACAGTGCCATTATGAGTGCCCAGACTGCATTCCACCCTAGGACTCAAAAGCTTCATCTCCTCTATCAGTAGGACAGTGTACTCCCTGAATACAGGCTCCTCTGCACACTAAGGCAGCAACCACTGCTGACAGGAGCTGAAGTGAGCCCTCTTGAGAGCCTGATAGCTGCCTGCAGGGGACTACTGACAATAACCCCTCAACCACCAACATCAAGCACAAGCCCTGAGGTCATGAGCAGGTAACCACACCTGCATCCTACAGTCTGTGCCCCTACACACCAGCAGGCATCTGAGGCCAGGCCCATACCCAGTATCCAGGTATACCACTCAGGGGCCTGGGAATAATCCTACCTATTTCACCAGGCACTATGATTCCCCCCAGGGACTTGAAGATGGGCCCACTCAGTTTGCCACAAACACTACTGATGACACCCAACCACATGTGCCACTTGAGTGTCAAGGGATTAATCTGCCCAGCCAATCACAGACACCAATGACACTGCAAAGTGTCAGCTGGGACCCTGAGGGTCTTTCCACAACCACTACTACCATCACTCATCACTCATGTAGTACATGCTGTCCAGGAGCATGAGAACCCACCCAAACATCTTGTCTCACATGTGCCATTGTTGGCACCTGACCAAGATTTCTGGAAGCCTAATAACTGGCCTATTAACACCAAGGCCCAGGGACCCAAAGACAGGCAACATATTGTTGCCACCACTAAGGCCTGAGGATTGTACCACTTGGCATTCTTATATTCAGAAAGCTCACCATAGTCTCTACTAAAAACTGAAGCCCAACCACTGAGGAAATTATAGACACTGCTGATGCTATACAAAGTTGAAGAAATCATACAAAAACTACATTAATGCAAGCACTCAGAATCAAACCCAGTCATCACCTATAGACACACCCTTAGAAAAATATCTTCTTCTAACAAAGACAATTCAAAAACTGGGGGTAACTTTTACACTAGATGTGCAGATAGAAATGTAAGGACACCAGAAACATGAAAAAGCAAAGAAATTTGACACCCCTAAAGGAACATAATAATTCTCCAACAACAGGTTCCAATGATAAATAAATTTATAAAATGCTGGAGAAAGAATTCAAAATATTGATTTTGAAGAAGCTCAGTGAAATACAAGAGAACACAAAAAATATAAAAAAGTCTGAAAAAAAATAAGACATGAATGATAAATTTAACAAAAAGATAGAACAAAATAGAAATTCTGTAACTAAAGAATTCAGTACATGAAATTAAAAAAATACATTCAATAGAATCAACAACAAACTGAATGAAGCAGAGTAAAGAATTTTTGAACTTGAAAACAGATTTTTTTGAATAACCAAGTCAGACAAACATAAATGAATACATAAATCATGAATGATTTAAGAAGGAACAGAGTCTGCATGACATATAGGGTACTAGAAAATGACCAAATATTTAAATTTTGGGTGTTCCAGAAAATTAAGAGAAATCTAAAGGCACAGAAAACCAATTTGGCAAAATATTAGCTGAAAATTTCTAAAGTCTAGTAAGAGATTTAGGTATCCAGATATAAGGAGTTCAGAGATCCCCATATATATACAACCCAAAAGACCTCCACTATACATTATTGTTAAACTTTCAACAATAAAGACAAAGAGAGAATTCTAAAAACATTAAAAGAAAAGCACCTCATTACATATAAAGAAAACTTCATCAGACTAATAGAAGATTTATCAGCAGAAACCTAACAAGCAAGAAGAAATTGAATGATATATTAAAAGTGCTGAAAGAAAAAAAAATCTACCAACCGAGAACACTATGTCAAGCAAAGTTATCCTGCATAAATGAAGGAGAAATCAAGTCTTTCACAGACAAGCAAAAACTGAGGGAATTCACCACTAAACCAGTTCTATAAGAAAGGTTGAAGGCCATGTTAAACCCAGAAGTGAAAAGATGAGCTTTATCATCATGAAAAAATATAAAACTTACTGATAAGGCAAACACGCAAATGAGGAAGACAGGGGACTCAAATAGTCCCACTACACAAAATCCCCAAACCATGATGACACACAGTAAGAGAGAAAAAAAAGGAAATGATATATAAAACAATCAGCAAATATTTAACAATATGACAGGAACAAAACTTGCCAAAAATAATAACCTTGAATGTAAACAGATTAAATTCTCCAGTTAATAGGTATAGACTGGCTTAATGGGTTAATAAACATGATCATAACTATATGCTGCTGACAAGAAATGTACTTTACCTGTAAAGAAACAAAATAGGCTAAAAGTGAAAGAATATTTTATATATTCTAAGCAAATGGAAACCAAAAGCAAGCAGAAATTTGTGTAGTTGTAGTTATACAAAATAAACTTTAAGTCAAAAACAGTACAAAAAGAAAAAAAAACTTCAAACAAGGTCATTATATAATGATAAAGGGATATACATCTAGCAAGAGGATAATGACGATTGTAAATACACATGTACCCAACACTGGAGCACTCAGATACATAAAACAATTATTACTAGGTCTAATGAGAGAGATAGACTTCAGTACAGTAATAATGGAGGACTTCAACACCTCACTCACAGTATTAGACCAAATATACTGAAAATAAACAAAAAAAAATGAGTTTAAACTAGATTTTGGAAGCAAATGGACCTACCAAACACAGAACATTTTGTTCAACAACTGTACAATATGCATTCTTCACATCAGCACACAGAACATTCTCCATAGACCATGTGTTAAGCTATAAAATAAGTCTTAAAAAATTCTAAAATGTTGAAATTATATTAAATATCTTCTCATATCACAATGAAATAAAATAGTAAATCAATACCAAGAGGAAATTTGGAAACTATAGAAATACATGTGTTGTGTGAAAGTTGCGTAGTGTGGTGCTGCAGAGATTAAGACCTGTAATGAAATTGTATGGTGAGGCTCAGCGCCTGTGGCTCAGTGGGCTACGGCGCCAGCCACGTACACCTGAGCTGGCGGGTTCGAATCCATCCCGGGCCCGCCAAACAACAATGACGGCTGCAACCAAAAAACGGCCGGGCGTTGTGGCGGGCGCCTGTAGTCCCAGCTACTCGGGAGGCTGAGGCAAGAGAATCGCCTAAGCCCAGGAATTGGAGGTTGCTGTGAGCTGTGATGCCACGGCTCTCTATCCAGGGTGACAGCTTGTGGATCTGTCTAAAAAAAAAAAAAAAAAAAAAAAAAAAGAAATTGTATGGTGAATAAGGAAG
>CAUYRH010026970.1:0-15761 GCA_963574655.1 Perodicticus potto
TTTGTCTTGTGATTTTTTTTGAGGTGAAATTTAAGTTTTTGTGTGAGTAGTACTATTATACCTATCTTGAGTGTCTTGCTTGTACTGTATCACATCATACCTTTGTTTAATTCTTAATAAACTGTTCACTTGTTAAAAAAATTAATAAAAAATAAAAATGATCCATGCTACATTATTATATTCTTAATAAATGATATAGTAAAGAGATCATATCATGCAGAAAAATATTAACTGTTCAGCCACATAATCATTATTTCTAACAATTTTCACTGCTTGTCACAGATCCATATTTTCATCTGGTATTATTTCTATATGCCTGATGGATTTTCTTGCTTTGAGGATTTGGTCAGGATGAATGACCTTTTGTACTTCTGCAAATTATTTATTTCACCTTTTGAGATAGGTATAAAATTATAGGTTAATAGCTTTGTGACTATTTTTTTTCTTTTTACTTTCAGTAATTTAAAGATGTCATTCCACTGTCTTACCAGTTGCATTATTTTTGACAGGAATTTTGTTCGTGTTTCCATTTCTGTTCTTCCATATGTAAAGTGTGCTTTTTCTCTGGCTGCTTTCAAGATTGTAGCACTGGTTTTGAGCAATTTGGTTATAATTTGACTTAGTGTAATTGTTTTCATATTTCCTATATTTGGGATTCATTGAAATTCTTGAGCTTCCAAAGTTATAGTTTTTATAAAATTGGAATTCTTTTAACAATTAGCTTTTCAAAAATTGGTTGTTGTTCCCTGCTCTTCAGTGCTTCAGAGAATATAATTACATACACATTTGACTGTTTAATGTTACTCCACATGTCACTGCTATGTTCATTTAAATTTTTTTTCTATGTTTTACATTTTTTATAGTCTGTAAAACTATTTATTCAAGTAGACTAGTTTTTTCTCCTATGGTATATAATCCACTATTAATCCTTTCCTTTTTAATTTTCATCTCAGACGTGATTTGGAACATTTATTATCTCCCATGGCTCTACTTAACTTATGAACATGTAAAATATAATTATGATGAATGTTTCAATATTGTTCTCTGATAATTTTAATATCTGTGTAAATTCTATGTCAATTTCAATTGACTTATTTTTTTTTCCATTGTGAGGTTGTCTTTCTATTTCTTGGTTGACTTTCAATTTTTGATTGGACATCAGACGTGGTAAATATTACCCCACTGAGTGTATGATATTTGTATTTTTATAAATATTCTTGAGTTTTGTTCTGAAACACAGTTAAGTGAAAGTGACTTGGACACAGTTTGATCCTTTTCTTGATTTTATGAGTATTCAGGATTAGTGCATTGCTTAATCAAGGACTGGTTCTTTCAACAACTGATGCAAAATCTTCGGTACTGCCCCCAATGCTCCATGAATCATAAAATTTTCAGTCCATCAGATGGAAAGATACTATTCACTACCCTGTTGTGTACCAGTGTGAAGACAGGAGTTTTATTATTATGGTTTGTCCTGTCTTCTTTGATCTTATTCAGTCTGAACTATCCATTTTTTCTGTGTTATTAATACCATTTTCCATTTATAAATTTTGTCTTTGTCATTTATGTTCTGGGCTTTGCTTGTGTCTGTGATCCTTAACTCATCATTTGTATGGTAAACATGAGGTTCTAAAATGCTAATTGGAAGCTCTGAGGGAAAGATTTACAAGCTTTAAGGTGGGAGTCCAAAATGCCAATATATATAGATCTTTTTCACAGGTCTATTCTCTGGATGACTTTGGAGTGATCCAGTTCTCCCACTTTTTCACATATACTCCTAAAAATATCTGTAGAATATGCTGGGAATGAAATATCTTGAGATAAGTAGGAACTATCTGAAGTGCCCAGGCTCTGTTCTTGCCCACCCCCCACGAACCCTCCCGCCTCCAGAACAGAATGTCCTTCAATGGTTTATGCCAACGTGTCTTGTTGCACCAAGGATAAAAATCTCAAGGCAGACTACTTTCTGGGGTCTCTCAGGTGTATGGCACATGCAGACAAGACTCCATCCAACCTAGGCAGATTTCCCAAGCCTTAGGAGACTGGCTTATCACAAATCCTAGGCATCTGTGGTCCTTAGAGACCCACTTCATTAAACTTCTTACATGTGAATATTACTTCTCACTGGACTCTGCACAGCCCAATGTGCAGTGTAGTGAAGTGGTAACCAGTGCACAGTGAACCTGCTTTGCCCTTTTCTCTTGTACTGGTCAGTTTCACCAGAGATGCATCAGTCCCCTGCCTGGTGTGACAAGCTTGGCTACTAGCATTCCAGGACCAAGTTGGAAAAGGAGGCTCAATTTCATGATTCAGTGTGAAGGATTAATCTTCCTATTTTCAACCCCAGCACCTCACCTTAGCTTCTATTATGTTTAGGGTTTCCAAGGTCAAAGTCTACCAATCCATAGGGTATAGATCTTATCTGTCTTCTACAGAGACAAAGGAAGGGATATTAGTGTTGCAATTGCTCCCAATACAGATTACAAATCAACTATCCTGTTTGTTGCCCCACTTTACATGGAGGCTTTCAGATGTGTCTGAGCCTTTGCTTACTAATTTGTTTATAGACTGTTCTAATACAAATTTCCTTGTTTATTATTGACTTCTCTTACTACAGAGTATGAGGCATCCACTTTCTCCATTTTGCTTATCCATAAAATTCCCATTGTCCGAAATTTTTCTTAATTCTCTAGTCTTAGTAGTCCTCTGTCCTGTTATTTTTTTCTTTGTGTGTTTTATTACATTACTGCCATTTTGATGCAATTTGGGAAACTTCTATACTTATATATGGATTATCACTTTAAAGTAAAAACAAGAATAAAACATTGCTTTATTTGTTTTCAAAAGTCTAGTTACTAGGGAACATGGGGAATTCAGAAGAGTAAAATAAGTTAGTGGGTGGCTGGCACACTCATATGTGTACATGTGTGTGTTTGTGCACATGTGCCTTGGAAGAAAACGTATTGCAGCTAGAAAAAGGAGGATCTGTGATTGAGCACAGTTGTACCTTGCCTTCTCTGGATTATTACATCAATGCAGACTGACAAAATTATAGTAGATGCTGGTCCCTATTCATATTTTATGAAATTCCAGGGGATCTGGATCTTTCCTTGTGCAGGAAAGAAAAAGTAGTATATTTTCCTCAACTACGGCAAGGTTGATGATGGAGGCATCTATAATAAAAGATAAATTGACAAGAAAAAGAACACGAAGTTATTTTGTAAAAGTTTTACATGACACAGGAGGTTTTAGAAATGAAGACTCAAAGAACCAAGCAAAACAGTACATTGTTTTGGTTAGGTATGATGAAGAGTCTACAGCCATGTAGAAGTATGATTAAACAAAGAGTTATGATTTAATGGTAATAAAATAAGAGAACCTTAGCAAGGCCTGCTTGCTCAGATTCTTCTGTGTCCCTATGTCTTTAGAGACAAAAATATTCCTTTCCTTTGGTCACAATGAAGTCACTTCTGTTATGACCTGCTTCAGGGAAAAAACAACTAGGCTTCATGGGCTGCCAAGAGAGCAGAGGTGAGACAAGGGTGAAAACATCTTCCTTCTTTGGTTGTTTCCTCAGATACTAAGGTACCATGTTTTACTGTAGCATGTTCTGAACCCCATCACCTGTTTCAATGTATAGCAGGTGCTCAAGCATTGGGAATTTCTCTGGTCTCAGGGATTGGTTCAGTGATGAGCATGTGACCCTAGCAGAGCCATTGAGAAGCCAGAACATTTTTACTGAGATTGCCAGAAAGCCAGCTGTTCCTTCCCACTGGACATGACAGGACCTATAGGCAAGATCTGCCACAAACGTTGATATACAAAAGTATGCAAATATGCAAGTATGCAAATAGAGTTACTATTAAACAGGAAATAAAAGTCCACGAGGAAAAGAAAAGTTAGGTCCTAAAACAGTGCTTTAATTCTACCTCTAACAATGTCTGAGCCTTATTGTTCCTAGACTGTACAGTTCTTTCCTCTAGATTAGATTGCCTATCACAAGCATCCAAAAGAATTGTACCAATTCATAATGCTTTACTGAAGAAGCTCCCGAGCTTCTTAAAACAAAATCATTTTGAATGGAGAGGAAAGGAATAACTTCCTTTATACATTAGGAGAGGTATCTCCAGACTGCATAGCTTTAAGAAAAAAAAAAAAAAAAAAGTATAGCAAATTTGAAATTCAACTCAGTGAGCATATGGAAAAGACTATTTGAATTCTCTCAAAAGCAGGTCTCCTTCCCTGGCCAGTAACTGCCCAAATGAGTAAGAGGTCCATGGGAAGACAGTAGGAAGAAGTCATTTGACCACCAGCAATAGTATTTCAGGAAGAGTGCTAATGCCCATGACTAGAAATAAGAAATAAACAGAATGATGCAGTGTGCAGCATTAGTAAATGCAACATAGATTTGGATAAGATTTCAGGGCAATCATTAAGACTGTAAGATCTTAGAAAGAAACTTGGTGATCACTTGAAGCCGGAAAACATCAGGAGGAATGAATTAGATCCTTAATTCTTTTTTATTTTTCTTGTGGGCAAGATGGCTATAAAGGCCAGAAAATAATATTAGATGAATGCTTATAGAGTTGAGCAATTTGGCCCACAGAGTGCTGAATACAAAATACAAAGAGAAAAAATTTAAAAAAAAAAAAAAAGCAAAAATTTACCTCCTAGCTAGATGTCACTGTTTGTACTTTAGGATTCACACACCTCAACCCTTTTCCATTAAAAAACTTATCACAGGTTTAGGTTTTAAAAAAAGGATGATGGCTTATTTATCCACCACTTTGACAGAACAGCAATGGAATACAATGGAAGATGGAGTTAGGACAATAATAATGACAGCTCCTCACTGACTGCACCAATATTCCAGAAGCAATGCCAAGTACTAGACATACATCAACTCTGTAAATACTCATCTGACACAAACATAGTAGGTGGATAGTATTACCTTTACTTCATAGATGAGAGAATAAATAATAAAGTCTCAAAGGCAGAAGTGCCAGAGTCAGAATATAAAAAAACATTCTTACAACCAAAATTTGTGTTCTTATGATGGAGATGAAGCATATAAACAAGATAAACTATCTGCTCTTAAATCCAAAATAAAAAATGAGCAATATAAATATAAAAGGCGGGATTGAGGGCGACAGTGCTGATAAGTAACAAAGTGTTTAAATGATTTAGTGATTTTGCTTGACTTGGAGCTTAACAAAAATCAAGGGAATTTATGCAACTGCCAAAAAACGTATGCTATTCGTGAATTGACTAGACCACATCTGCAACATCATGTATAATTTTTGAAGCCATGGTTTAAGAAGCAATTTGATATTCTTGAGTATGTTCAGAATCATTTACTAGAAACTGAGTCATGAAAAAAGGAGAAGAGAGAATAAGAATTTAAAGGAGAATATACATGGGATGGACACAGGTGCATTCTTTTAATGTGTAAAAGGCTATTAAGTAAAAGAGGGATTAAAGTCATTCAACATCGATTCGATATTTTGCTTATAATATACTGCTTTCAGCTCAAGGGACTACAGAAAGAAACTATTTTAACCTAATTCTCTCACTTTACAGAAAGAAAATGAGGCTACAAGAAATAATATGTTCATAGTCATATTCGATATTAGTAAAGCTAAAACTAGAATTTACATGTCAAAAATTCCAGTTGAAAAGGACAATTTCCTACTACAACAAACTATTTAAAGTGGAAATAGACAGAAGTATCCTTATCTAAAACCAACACTTTGAACTTACTAGTAATCAGTATCCAGAGTTAAGAAATTGGTAACTCTTTTAAAATAATTGATAAAAAACGATGTTAATTGAGAGATTTTGTCTCTAGTTGATAAAACACCAAATTCCACACTTAATTCATTGTTCCATTGTAAAAGAAAAGAATCCTTACCCATGTATCTTAAATAAGGGCTCCTCTATAGGTATTAGAAGCATTTGGTCTGTTCTGCTCCTTCCCCCTGGACTTACATATGTCAAAATCATTCATGTTTTTCCCCAGTATGTAGAGCTGTAGGGCTGTCCTCCCTTTGAGGCCACGTCTAGGAAGTCAGCCTTCCAATCTGCTCCTGAGTGTGGGAGTCAGATCAGCTGAGGAGAAGCAGAAACGGCATGGCTCAGAACGCACCCACTCTGCCTCCTTGCTCCTGAACATCAGCTGTTGAGCGGGGGAATGTAGCCAGAATTACCACCAGCTGTTGCCCAAGCTGTTTTGGCAGAGACTCACAGAAGAATAGACTCCCCAGGCATATTCTTGAGTAATATTACTGGAACTAAAGATCTGTCTCCAGAAACATCCAATACAGAGAAGAGATAAATGAGCTTGATCTCTTTATCATCCAATCTCCATACCAGAAAGCTTTTTCAAACCCTGACTACTGAGTTTACAATCTCTGATATTTGCAACAGTCACCAATGTTTTAATGATCCTATTGTAATGTGTCCATGAATTTTGGTGCTATTTGATTAACTAAGATCACCTGGAATTGATTTTGACACGAGATACCATCAAAGAGTCAAAACAATTGAAATCAGACAGGCTGAATTTTTTTGTAAGCCTCGTATATTATACAAAGAATTACTTTTAATTCAACTACAGAGATGTTATCCCCAGCAGTAAAGTGGTATGACAGATCACAAAGTCGATTCCTAAAGTTGGCTCCATGTTGGCTCCATGTAGCTTGGAGGCCACTGTAGGGCAGGATTGCAATACAATTGGTGGCCTAGGTTTATAATTGCAGTGAACCAAAAGAAGAAATTGTATTTATTATGATGTTCTAATTATTCATGCGCCTTCACATACATTGCTATCCACGATGTGCCTCAAATACTTTTACCTAATTGTCACAAAGTTCTCCAGCATCATGAAAAGCAATACATAAAATGATCATTGTTCCATGCATATGAATTCATCTGAAAATATAAGTCACCTGACCTTATACGACAAGGAACACTTGGAAAGTTGAATGGAAGTTCGCGTAGAAAGGAAGCCAGACAAGTAAAACACAAATGTTGTACCAAAAGTTTATTGAGAAGTCAGAGCTAAGACAAATGTTAGTAACTCTTAAATTATTTTCCTTTGAGGGTTTTTCCAAAAAGTATTCAAGATACCTCACATGTTTTAGTGCATGAGTGTTTGCTTGCCAAATCTAACTTGAAATATTATATTCTAAATATACATGTCACATAATCATGAATATCCTTTCCCTTACTTGAATGAGGTCTAGCCAAACATTTTCCTGGCAGTTATCATGTCTATAAGAATATACTAGGATATTACAGAGCTGGCCAAAAAATTAGTAGGCTAAACTCCATGTAAGAATATGAAAATACTTATTTGATCAATATTAACAGGCTTTATGAAATAATCTGTATAACATAGACATTATTTGACATTCACCTTTCAAAAGCACTTACTGGAGAAGGAAAAAAGGGTTGGTTTGGCAAAGTACCACTATGAAGTTCATTTATCTCTTTATTTTATCTAATGAGGAAAAGGAAATTTAAACATGTACAAATAGAAAGGAAAACTACATTCATCTTCACCAGAAACAAATTAGGGTTTCATTAAACAAAAGTACTTGCTATCCTTATGTTCATTTATTTAAGAATACTGAAATTATGCATCTGAATGCCTGCTATTGCTTTTAGTTGCCTTGTAGCACCAGCAAGGACCTTCACTACAATGTTGAATTGAAATGGTGAGAGTACACATCTTTGCCTATACCAGATAGCAGGGGAAAGTGTTCTTTTGATCTATGTTTGGATTTGATTTAATATTTTGCATCTATGTTCATGATGGATATTAACCCTGTCTTTTTTTTCTTCCTTTCTTTTTTTTTTTTTTTTTTTTTTGCTTATAATGTCTTTCATTAGTTTTGTCATCAGGTTAATGCTGGCCTCTTAGAATAAGTTGGAAAGTGTTTTCTCTTTGTATTAGTCATATATTGCTACATGACAAATTACAGAAACTTAGTACCTAAAATAAGCCCCGCTTGCCTGGGTCCTCTACTTAGGGCCTCACAAATCTGCTGCTGTCAGTGTGTCTGCCAGTGTCCTTTGTCTTGTTCTGCTTTTTCTTACTGCTCTTTTTCTTCTTGTGCTTCTCCTTTCCTCCTTCTTCTCCTTATTTTTGGGCAACCCTTTAACAATTCACCAACTACTCTTACGGAGAGTTTTGCCCAAAAACAGACCTCAGGCTATATCTGACCTGTGGCTATAATTTCCTGACTTCTAGTCGAGGACTCATTTTCTTCCTCAACTGAAGTAGTATCCAATTTAGGACTCTACTGATATCTCATGTTTTAGAAGTTCTTTACATTTTTTTCTATAGCAGCACAAATGATGTCCAACCACATGTGAGCTCCAGGGATTATCTGCCTGACCCTTCCTCATGGATCTTTCTCTAGCCTCATGTAGTTTCTTCACATGATCAATACTCAGCTGAAGACTGCACTCCAGATATTATAATTGCTGAACCAAGCCAAACTGGACCTACTCTGTTGTTAACAAAATGTGAAGTTATTTTTTAGGTATAATAGAGCCCAAATTACAAGTCATATAGCCTAGCCATGCATAACAGAAAAAGCTTTGGCTTCTAAAAAGTGGAACCAAGAATTCTTCCCAGCAGAACCAAGAAGACCCAGATGTGACTAGAATCTGATTACAGAAACTTTTTCAGAAGTACATGGTTCATTTTTCAGGAGATCTGGTACTAAAATCTGCCTCATCATATTTTACTGGAAATGGTCAATTCTGAAGCCCTCCAAGTCAACACTGCCATGTCAACATTCCTAAATCCTTTCTTTACCCTCTGACCCTTTAATACTTGCCACAGACCCCAAATCAGGGAGACATATCTGAGCATGACTCCTATCTCCTTGTTGCAAGCCTTATAATAAAGCCACTTTCTCAAAGCCAGTGCCATAATAATAATCATACAGTGAGCCCATTTGTTCAAAGTCTCAATCTCTGTCTGTGTGGCTATCTTCTCTCCAAAATTCCACTCAAAGTCTAGCCACTTCGGCCACTTTCAACCACCTTCTTAACTTGTACAAACCACTAGGATTTGGGAGTCAAGGGCTTCACCCTTCTGGATTGCAGCATTTCTCATACAGTGAGAAACTTAAGAAAGTTGCTTGCTTCCCAAAATCTAAATTTCATATATATATAAGTATATATACAATTATATATTTATTTATATATATAGAATTATACATATATAATTTGGGGGGGTTCAGTTAAGACAGGAAGATAAATCTCATCCCTGTTACTCCTTCCCTCAGGTATTCGTAATAGTCTAAAATGCTTAGCAGAGTTCCAATGGGCAAGCCAAAGTATATAAAATAAAGAAGAAATAGAAAACTTTTACTAGCAGCCTCTTTTATTTAATTTTTTTAAATATATAGTGTCTTGTTATGTTGTCCATACTGGACTCAAACTCCTGGGCTCAAGTGATCCTCCTGCTTCAGCCTCCCAAGTAGCTGGAACTACAGGTACACAGCTTTGTGCCCAGCATAAAGATTTTATTCTAGAAAAACTGATTGTTATAAATTATTCTTTAAGAAGACCATACACTTACAAAATAAACTTCATCTGATTTCTCTTTACATATTTTAATGTCATACCTTAGAAACATTTAATAAGATAGTGGTACCTTAAAATAAGACATATAAGAATTTATTTTGAAAATCCACCATTCCAGAAGTATAGAACTTTTAAGAAATAAATTATCTCTAACATGTTAAGAGTTCTTTGAAACTTTGATAATCATAATTTAATTTGAAGCTGTTATTATTACAGGATACTCCAAGATTGATTAAAGCTAATTGTGGTATGCCAAGTAGTGTTATGAGAAATTTTACGGAGAACCCACATAATTGTCAATGTGTGGAAGCCAGTTATCAAATGGTAATAACTATACTCATTTTCCTAAGAAAAATATTAGTTTTAATAATCATCTTTTGCATAAATTCAAATGAGAAGTGGACATAACAAAGGTCTTTGAGTACATTAACATTTACAAGAAGCTTAGATGTCCATTTCTTAATGTTGAACAAGTTTTATAAATAATAAGATACAAGAATCTTTTAGTTACCAATTAAAAATTGTTTACATTATATTAGAAAATAAATTAAGTAATTAAATAATTGTTCTAGTTTAAATTTCATACTTTTACAAATATAAATTCATAACTTGATAAACTCCAAATGACCTTGCTTTAAAATGCACTATCTTTTCATGTGATTGATAATAGATATTAATCTTCAACTACTTACAATGAAATGGACATTCGCAACAGTATTTCCAAGAGCACTGAAAAAGTACAGAGATGATTCCATCTTGTCTAAAATCAATACAGCTGAAAATTATGACAAATTTTAAGACTTCTGGTTAACACTTAAGGGTATGGGAGTAGAAAAGAAAAATCGATCCAATAAATACTGAAAACTGGTTTTCGTTTTCTCTAATACCTCAACCAGCTTAAGAAAACAAGTCCAGCTCTTCCTGGTACTGGGAGTGGGGGAGAATCTATACAAAAAACTATTTATTTCTGGAGGATACAGTGAAAGTAAGCTCAAATAATTTTGTAAGTATGAAAGAGATGGTATTGTGTGACATAGGTAATACTTAATATTGTTCTAAATTGTAATCATTTTATGGTAGGCATTAAATAGATTAACATGACAATAACTGTTGTAAAATTTGTTTTGATATCTTCCATTTGGGAAAAGAACTCTTTAAGCTTTTATCCTCTAATAAAAATCCCTTTACATCTTTCATTATAATTGGGCTACTTTAAGAGCACTATCACTTGGCTAATTCCATCACTTGCTGAGTTAAAAAATGCCCCCAGTAACACGAAGCTAAGTTAACCTAAAACTAATTTTTAACCTGCGAATACTCCAGGCACACTTCTTATGTAGAGATGTTGATCAGATTTTTTAGAGGGATGGGGGAGTCAGACGGGTAGGAAGTACATATATTATAAAAGTACTCTGACTCAAGCTTGAATCTATGGGTTCAATGGGAAGCAAGTTGAGTTTTCCAAGGAAACATATGTTCAAGCACCCAGTTCGCAGTATGCACCCTGGGGTCTAAATAAGTTTTCTAGTTGATTGTAAGTAATAGAAACATGAAATATTATTGAAGGTGTACATTGGTGCAATCATAGGGCAGAATGTGCTTCATATACAATCAGAAACATTTTGATCGTACTGTGAGAGATAGCTCTCATAGCACTTTCTTAATCACTATATAAAAACATTGATACTCTACATTTAATAAGTTTCACCAGTACCCTACTAAGATGCACCGTACAATTATGATTTAATAAAATTATTTTTAAAAAAAGAAAGAAATATTGTTGAAGGTAATAGAACAGTCAAAAAATAATTTTTATCACAATGTATTTCATTTTTCTTATGTAATTTAACATCTAATAATTATTTCACTTTTTTATTCATCTGGCTTATTAGACACCTGTGCAGTATTTCAGATGTTATTGAGCTCAACATTTTATCCCAGCCACTCTCGTGATGAGCAATCCTATTTCTGCTTTGACTCCTTTTATTTAGACCCAGTCTGACAGCACCTGACCAGGTACTAACTATTTGTTTCCATATTATTTCACTGATGCATTGAAGGGAATCTTTTGATTCTTACCTACTTCCAACTCAGGAGTCCATGAAGTACCATTTGGCCAATAAAAGAAGAGAACCAGTGTATAAATTGCATAAGACTTCAAGTTAATATTTATTGCCATGCCTCCATAAACTAAGATGTAATGGAGAATAACAAAAATAAACTCAATAAATAATATAATATGTTATGAAGTGCCATGGAAAAAAATAAAATGATAAACAGAATAAAGGGAACTGGGCATAACAGGATCAGGGTACAGGCTGCATTATTGAACAGACAGTCAGAGTAAAGCTTATGGAGAAAATGAGATATGAACAACAAATCATGGCGAGACTGGGCAGACAGGGGCAGCCTGGGTGCACATGTGGCCAGATCCTGATGGTATTCCTAGACAGAGAGGATTAGAGTCATCACAGCCTAGCCACTAGCAAAAGAGGCAGTAAAAAACTCGTTAGATTTTAGATAGTTTTTCCTAACATTTTTAATACAAATTTTCCAACACTTAAAATTTTTGAAAGAAAATTTACATACACTCAGCACTAGATTCAATAAATAAGACTTGATGAAAATGTTGTTTATTTAAAATAAATATTAATACATTGAAATACTTGAATTTAATTTAAATTTTTATTCTCTGTCCCTGCCTCTGACCATCCATTAATCCATATTATTTTCATGCCTTTTCAAAGTTGCAAACATCAGTACACCTCCCTGCCACCAAATGGTTTTGCATGCGAAACACATATTTTGATATTTTTACCTTATTTTTCTTTTGAAATTAAACTGACACAAATGAAATGCACAAATATTAAGTTTACCATTTGACAAATTCTGACATACATATACATTTGCAGCCAAATTCTTGTAAACATGAAGAACATGAGTATATCCCCACAGAGTTCCCTCGCTTCCCTTTCCAGTTGTTTCTGACCCTCACATTCAAAGTAAATATCATTTTAATTCTTTTTTACTAAATACTAGTTTTGCCTATTTTAAAACTTTGTATAAGGGAAAAATACAGTATGTGTTTTTTTTAAGTATTCAAAGTAAAGTTTTGACATTCATCTATACTATCAGTAATTCTTTTTTTTTTTTGCAGTTTTTGGCTGAGGCTGGTTTTGAACCTGCCACCTCTGGCATATGGGGCTGGCGCCTTACTCTGTTGAGCCACAGGTGCCACCCTTGTCACTAATTCTTTTATGTGATAAATACTGCCTATTATGTGACTATACTACAGTGAGTTCATATTATCTCCTATTGATGAATAACTAGCAATTTATGGTTTGGGAATATTATCAATAAAGCATTATGCACATGTTATATAAGGCTGTTAGTAGATATATATTTTTTTAATTTCTCTTTGGCAAATACATAAGACTAGAACTGCTAACTCAAAGTGTATGGTGTATAAGTATATGTTGTATAAGAAACTGCCAGATATCTGTTCATTTTGCATTCCTACTAACGACATGTAAGAATCCCAATTATTCTAAAGCCTCACTAATAGTTGGTGTTATCAATCTTTTCCATATTAGTCACGCTAGTAGGCGTACAGTAGTATCTTATTTTTTTAATGTGCATTTACCTATATTTATTCTTAGGGTTATTTTTCTGTTGTTGAGAGAGGAACTTGTTCCACTGTCCAGATTAGAGAACAGTGGCATTACCATAGTTCACTGCAATCTCAAACTTCTGGGCTTAATCAATACTCTTGCCTCAGCCTCCCAAGTAGCTGGGTCTACATGTGCATGCTACCACACCTAGCTAATTTTTGTATTTTTTTGTAAAAACAGGAGTCTTGTTACATTGCTCAGGCTGGTCCCAAAATCCTAGCCTCAAGCAATCCTCCTACCTCAGGCTTCCAAACTGGTAGGATTACAGATTTGCTAATTACAGATTTATTAATTCTTTTCAGAGCACTGCCAGTCAAGGTGCATCCTCTCTCTTTTTACCTTGCATTTGTTAGTACTTAAAATATGTATCTCATCTGGCCACTTTTTACCTACTGCCTACATTATGTAATTTTTGTATTATAATAATGTTTCTCCAATAAGATTTTACACTGGGGATAAAGTCTTTATTCATCCTCTGTGTTCTTGCAATAATTAACACAACCTGGGCTTAGAGAGTCCACTCCATAAATGTCAGTGAATGCAACAACTTTAAAAGTGAGTCTTGTAGATAAACTGTGGTGTGCCTGTACAATAGAATGCTACTCAGCAATGAGAAGGAATGAGTTAGCAAGTCACACCATGCAAAGACAAGGATGAATCTTAAATGCACATTGGTAAGAATACTGAAAGAAACTAGTCTTGAGAGGCTACATACTCTATCATGCCATATATATGATATTGTGGGAAATGCAAAATTTATACTCTACTTGATAAAATTCTTTCCCACTGGGGACCTGGGTAATAATTCACCAAACCACACACACACATATCCTGAAATTGAACAATTAAAGAATTGGATGATAAATGGTAGAAGCCAAGTTTCTCATTTTTGGAACAGAAGGTTACAGAGAGTTAATGAGTGGAGAGGGTAGAATGATCCACGTTGAACTGTATTAGAGTTAGAGATATTGTGATGAACCCATGTTTGGCTCACTGCAGACACAGATGGATACATATAGAAATATTTACAGACATTTGTATAGACACAGGCCCATATACCTACACATATTTCATTGCAGTATCAACTGACAAGGTCTAGAAGCAATGACAACCAATAACAAAAAGCATATCCAACATCCAGATCTTGGTTTGGTTTTAATACCATTCTACACCACACATACCTGATAAATACATATCACTATGATATGTTAATAATAATTTAAAAATAATAATAAATAAACCAGGGCTCCAGGAAGAAATGGGTAATTCTAGGATTTTGGCAAAAAATATGCAAAATGAATGTAATATATCTTGTAGTGCCAAAAATCAAGAAGTACTCAAACACACACACACACACATATTAATTGCATTATGGCCAAGGCCAATTGTCATGAATGACAATTGAAAAGCCTCTCAGTGGACCAAAGATGGAACAATTTCAGCAACAAAGTAAAGTAGCACTGTATTATAATTCAAAGTAAATAAATATTCTTGTGTCCTTACTCTTCTGACTAACTAAGTGAATAAACTCAAAAAATGAGACAGAATAGACTAGGCTCTCATATAAAAGAATTCCAAAAACTTTGTGGTATTTTGCCTTCAAGGAGGCAAAGTATAACTGCCTACTCCTAAAATATTGACTGTCATAATGACTTCCCTCTAAAGAGTACTACATTCAAAGGTGGGGGAA
This sequence comes from Perodicticus potto, assembly GCA_963574655.1. Classification (NCBI taxonomy): domain Eukaryota; kingdom Metazoa; phylum Chordata; class Mammalia; order Primates; family Lorisidae; genus Perodicticus; species Perodicticus potto. The sequence goes on from CAUYRH010026970.1 coordinate 14,965, forward strand.
GGAAGAATAACTGTACAGTAGGGAAACCTGGCAAACACTAACTCAGAGACGTGATCAAAATTAACATCAGCAGTGATCAATAGATAATGTGTACCCTTGCTGCAATGTGAGGAAAATAGAACTTTGCTTCTGTGGTTTTCCTCCCCAAAAGTTATAACGTCAGTCTAATCATGAGAAAAAACATAAGACAAATCCAAAGAGAGAGCTTTTCTACAAGAGACGTGACCATTACTCTGCAAAAATGTCAAGGTCTTCAGAAACAAGAAAAGTCACAGACAAGAGCAGCCTCCAGAGACATGTGATGACGTGCAGTGTAGGTCATGGATGGGACACCCAACAGAAAAGGGACATTAGGTAATTGGTTCATGAATAATGACCAACGTACTATAATAATGTAAGATGATAATAATAGGAGAAACTAGATACTTGGTATATTGGAACTCTCTGTAAATTGTAACTTTCCTCTAAACAGAAAACTGTTTAGAAATTAAAAGTTTACTAAAACTGAGTGGATTCTGCTCTTCAACATTGTAATGGAAGTTCTAGCCATTGCAATTAGGGAAGAAAAGGCGATCAAGGGCATCCACATAGGTTCAGAAGAGATTAAACTTTCACTCTTCACAGATGACATGATTGTATATCTGGAAAACACTAGGGATTCTACTATGAAACTTTTAGAAGTGATCAAGGAATATAGCAGTGTCTCAGGCTACAAAATCAACACTCATAAATCTGTAGCCTTTATATATACCAGTAATAGTCAAGCTGAAAAAACAGTCAAGGATTCTATCCCTTTC
>CAUYRH010026973.1:0-37182 GCA_963574655.1 Perodicticus potto
TTTTTTTATTATTATTGTTGTTGAATCATAGCTGAGTACATTAGTGCAATCAAGAGGTACAATGTGCTGGTTTCACATACAATCTGAAACATTTTCATCAAACTGTTTGACATAGCCATCATGTCATTTTCTTAGTTATTGTATGAAGACATTTGTATTCTGCATTTAGTAAGTTTCTTTTTTTTTTTAATTATTTTTTATTTTTTATTGAGTCATAACTGTGTACAATAATTCAGGCTTGCCACCATTTACCCTTCCCCCCTCCCCTCCCTTGCCACTTTCCCTATATTCTTATGCAGTAATTGGGTTATATCAGGTGGCTGTAGAGCTCTGTACAAGATCAATTTGGGTCCACCGGTTTGTCATTCATGGTATCTTGGGAACATGGTACAGGTGATGGAGGAATGGACAAGCAGCCTCAGGGAAGGCTGGCTGATCATCTGATTCCACTGAGCCTCATCAGCCCCCAAGGTTGACACACTCTCCCAGGTACTGTGCACACTGCACTTCTGCTTGAGTTTGAATGATGGCCTCGAGCAAATTTCAAAATCACATTTTCCTCACCAACAAAATGAGAGTCATAATAACACCTTCCTTAGAGAACTGTTAGAAGAAATAAATGAGATAAAGCCCTTACAGCCCTAAGCCCAGTGCCTGGCACAAAATAAGTGTTCAGTAAACAGAACGACCCTATGCTGTGTTTCTGCCCAGGGTGCTCTTGGTTTATGCCAATTGCGACATACAGCTTCACTGTCAGAAGCTTCGTGGTTTAAATAATAAAGTATTTGGTTATCCTACTGTCAAGTGCTATTATTATTATTACTATAAAATATTATCCATCTTCAGTGCAAGCAATCCAGAGGTTGGCAAAGGACAACGAGCTAGAACAGCTGTGTTCAGTGGATGCTGGTCAGGGCAGAGGAACTTTCCATGAACAGTCGTTTGGAGCTGCTGAGATGTTCAGTGTATATTCAGGGGTCTAAGGTAATCTCTCTCTTCCTCTGTTTCAAGCAGATCTGAAAGACTCCAGTGGGCAGAAGGGTGGGGAAGGGGAGAAATAGCTGTGGTGGCTGAGGCTGAAGAAGAAAACAGTAATACATGTCTGCGTGCCCTTTTGTCTCCTGGCCAAAGAGCAAAGTCTAATTGAAAGGAAAGCCCCAGGAGTCCTCAGCTAACTGCCTTGCTGAGTCTCACATCCTGTCTGCCCCAGTCATTTCCCTCCCTCTCCAATTATATCTTGTTTCCATAGTATACAATAGTTAATTTTATAATTCTGGTTCTCACTTTATGTTATCTAACCAGTTAACCTACTGAATTTTTGCCTTTTAGCGCACTCTATACTTATTCACTCCTTTTTAGTCTGTTTTTATGCCTCTTCCCAGGAGAAAACTTATCATTTTCCTGGAAGGGTAACTACCTTTAAGGATTAAACCACCTTGATCTTCAAATATTTGAAGGACCTTTTACTAAAACCCTACCCAAAGGGTAGTGTCTGCCCTTGAGAGCTCAGCTGTGCTGCTGAATAATTTAACCGTGACATTACCACACTCTGTTCGAGGGGCTGACTCCAAAAGGAAGTTGTGCTGCTGTCTCTCTCATCACCCCGACCCCTCACCATCGCTGCCCCTGCCCCATGCTGCTGCCCTCCCTAGGAAAGGGAGTCCAGGCTATCTTTAAGCAAGTAGGCCAGGTCAGAGGGGCAGAAGGTTTACAAGGAAATCATTTTATAGTTTGTACAGTGATTAAGAGTTTAGATGCTGCAGTAAGATCACCTAGGTCCAAAGCCTGACTCTATTACCTGCCATTTGTGAGACTTTGGGCAAGGCGTTTAAATTTGTTATGCCTTCCTTTTCTCATCCACAGAGCAATGGTAATAATCTTGTTTGCTGGTATTTTGAAAGGATTACAGGTAACAATTATATAAAGTACTTAGCATAGCACCTAATACATGGTGTTCAAATCGTATAATTACATTATTACTATTTTCGTCAAAATTTGTATAGGGTAGTTAGACTCCTTTGAGGACCACTTAACATATCTTTATTGTCTTTATTACATGAGTAATGTGTTTTATATACATGTGAAATATAATCCCTATAATTGGAAATATAGATACCACAAATACATATATATATGTATTTAGTCATTTAGCCATAGCTATGTTGAATATATATATTGCAGATCTTATCCTGCCTCAGATTTTGAGCAAGGAATCGAATTTTTCTGCTTTCCTTCCCTATCTACACTTGTTAATATATTTGCATAATCCTTAGAACAATTCCGTGATATACATAGACATCTTCATTCTCTCTTTTTTTTTTTTAAAGGTAGAGGTACGATATTTGGGGAAACTAAGTAACTTGCCCCAAATTGTATAACCAAGTATGTAGTAAGATACAAACTGAGGTAATCTCTCTCCAGAATTGTACTATTGACAAGACTATTAGATTCTTCAGAAGTGGATTCAAATATATACTAATATGGATAAAACAATAGTAATTTCTTATATCCATCAGAGCTTTTATTTTTCACTTTCTTAAATCTAAAATACTTTCATTGTGAGTGTCAGGGAAGACAACGTTACGGGGTTTATTTTAGACATGAGAGATAAAAGGGAACAAGGTTCAATGCTTGGCTTAGGTTCTGGAATATGGGCCTCCGTTACAATCATAGACCACAAGACAGACTCCTATTCTGAGCTCAGTATGTGTTTGTGTAATGTATGAATGAATCAAAACTCTTTTGCATCTTTTTCATCTTTTGATCTTCATGATAGACATTACCATATCCATTTGAGAACTGAGGGAATCAAGTCTTAGAGAAGGTCAGACTTTGCCCCAAATCACAAAACTAATAAAAGAAACAGAGCTAGAATCCAACGCCACTTACTTTCCATGATACTCTCTTCTTGTGTTCTTGGTCCTGCAACATACCAACCAAAACACAGACAAACCCAGGAAAGAGGTAATTCTCAAAATCTCTACTCAATAGACTTGGTTTCTCCCTTCGGAGTCAGTCTCCCTCCTGTTCTATGTTATTTTCTTCTGTTTTGGATGACTGATCACACCACACAGCAGGCAAGCTGACTCTCTCCAGTAATGTTAGCAGAGGTCTGGGGCCTCCATTATGTTTGGTTAGGCAAGTTTCTTGTTCTGTAACAATCTACGGAGAACACATATTATAAATCAGAAGACTATGGAAGATTCAGGAATAAAAGAAATCTCTTACAGACCTAAAGAGCTGAGAGTTTCTTCTTGAGTCCCTGCAGAAAACAAAACACAAAACAAAACTGTGGCCTTTAAAAACACATTTCCTTTTCTCTCTCAGGAGCTTGTCAATGCCATTTGTTTGCCACTTAATATATTCACCTTTGTACTGTCTGAGTTCCAGAAAGGTAGAGCCCATTCTCCTTCATTCATCCCCCAGGCTGAAGGAAAACATGAAAGGGGACAGAACAAGGCAGACTCAGAGAAGCTGGGATATGAGGAAGCCGACTAGGCTGGGCGGCCAGTATAGAATAATGATTAAGATTGTGAGTTTCAGGGTCAGACTTCCTGGGTTTGAATCCTAATTCTGCCCTGAGCTATACATGGGAAGCTTCACTGTAGAAGACAATGAGTTTAATTTGAGATCTCTTGAGCATTACTAGCACATAAAGGAACCACTTTGCACGTTCCTTATGAGAATCTAATGCCTTATGATCTGAGGTGGAGCTGAGGCAGTGAGGCTAGTGCTGGGACTGTCTAGTTCCTGGAAAACAAGCTCAGGGCTCCCACTGATTCTGCATTATGGTGAGTTGTATAATTATTTCATAATATATTACAACATAGTAATAATAGAAATAAAGTGCACAATAAATGTAATGCACTTGAATTATCCAGAAACATCCCCCTCACCTTCATCAATGGAAAAACTGCCTTCCATAAAACTGCTGCTGGTGACAAAAAGAGCAGACTGCTGCTCTGAAGGGCCCCAGGTTCCTAGACTCAGGGTTGTTTGTGACTCTTTGCTATGATACTAATTTTGCAATAATCATGTTTTGACTACCTAACTTGAATATCCTAGGCTTAAAGTTTAGAAGCAAAAGGAGAGTTTATTTTTCATGGGACATAAGAACTGTTTAGCTGTATTAAAATTATAATACTCAATATATACTGATAATAAAAGATTAGTATAAGTCAAAAAAAAAAAAAAAGAATTGTTTAGAAGGAAGTTTTAGGAGAAACATTTTCTCCTGAAAGAAACTCTGAAAGAAAGCAGCAACTTTGCTGAATGATGATCTCAACATGCCCAGGCTTTGCTAGCATGTGCTAAGAGATGTTATCACATAAACTACATGTGAATTTTGCTAGCTTGAAGCCTGCACAAAATGATAGATTAAGAAGTTCCCCAGGGTATTTAAGTCTCCATAAAGGCAATCTGCCTACACACAAGGTTCCATGTGAACATGTGGAGCTGTGCTCCAGCCACCAGTGTTTGTCTTTACAAAGACTCAGGAGGCATCTCTGAGTGCAGACCTCGGCTAATTACTCTAGTCACTCGGCCCCAAGTTTTCATAGTGCAAAGGCAGCCTCGGGTCATCCAAGAAGTGGGGAGGCAAGTTGCATTGTCTAGGTTGTGGTCTGTCATGCTGAGTAGCCTGGTGTTTTAGCGTTTCCTGAGATAACTCTTCTAGATTCCACATGTTTAGCCTATTTCTTGCCTGTATGCATAGATACCATCCAAGTGGTAGTCCTGGATTGAATTCCAATTTTGTGATATCTAGAACACTGATGTCTCAGGTCACTGCCAGGTTATTGAGTCTGCTTCAATATATATCACACTTTCTTTCTTGAGGATGGCTCCCTATGGATTTTTAGAAAACTTCCACAAAAATTGGCTTCTAATACATGCTCCCATCGCAGTAGATTTTCGGAGCACAGATGGGACCTGAGAAGGAAACGGTTGGGGGCACCTCCAAGAGCCGTGTCCCCCAGTGGCTGAGGTGTTGCACAACTGGAATTGCACAGGGCACAGGTTACATGTACCTAGTACCTTTTTCCCTAATTATTTCTATCAGACAATGTTATGGGCTAAATCATGGTGCCTCAGTAACTCAAAATCTAACTGTATTTACACCTAGGGTCTTTAAAGAAGTAACTGAGTTAAAATGAGGCCATTAGAGAAAGCCCTGATCCAAAATAACTGGCATCCTTTCAGTAAGAGGGTGAAACACCATGTGAAGACAGAGACATGACCATGTAAGACAACTCAGGCAGCCATCTGTAGCGAAGTACAGAGGCCTGGAACATATCCTTCCACTTGGCCCTCAGAAAGAAACAAGCTGCTGCTTGTTGATCTTGGACTTCTCCAGACCTGTGGAAATTACATTTCTGTTCGTTAAGCCATTCATCTTTTGCTGCCTTATAGTGGCAGTCCTAGCAAACTAATATAGGCCACTACAAGCCTCCCCTAGTAAATAAAGGGAGCATAAATAGATTTTGCAAACATAGTTACCAAATGGATCCTTCAGATATCAGGTCCAACCAGATTGCTCCTCAACCCCCCAGCAGCCCCACCTGCCATAATCCCTTCCTATAAGACTTTCAGTCTTTTTAACTACTTTCAGAAATACTTACCCAGATCATGCATTGTTACTAGACACATATTGGGTGGCTTAGTACAAAAACTGTCTCCCTCCTCCAGCTTGGGATACACTCTGCCTTCTGGATGGGCCCACTGTTGTATCCCAAGCTAAGGTCATTTATTCCAAAGTCTATGCAGTCTATCCCAAGCTAAGGCCATTTATTCCAAAGTCTATGCAGTTCTTCTACCCCACAGTACTGATGGTATGTGCTCAGGTTCCCAAGCAGACAAATCTGGCCCTGACATTTATTAGTTGGATCATTTTAGAGTTGTTCCTTAACCTTTCAAAAGTTAAATTTTTTCATCTGCAAAAGGTCATGATAGTTGTCTCAGTCAGTTCAAGCTGCTATAACAAAATACCATAGATGGTACAGCTTCTAAACTACAGAAATTGATCTCTCACAGTCCTGGAGGCTGGAAAGTCTGAAGTCAGGCTGCCAGCATCATTGGCTCTACTGAGGGGTCCTCTTCCAGGTTACAGGCTGACTTCTTCTTCCTGTGTTCTCCACAGTGGGAAGAGTGCTAGCTAGTTCTCTGGTTTCTTTTTATGAAGACCTAATCCAGTTTATGAGTGTTCCACCCTCATGATATAATTACCTCCTGAAGACTTCACCTCCTGATCAATCATTTTGGGGTTAAAATTTCAACATATGAATTTGGGGGGCAAAGAGGGACACAAATATTCATTCCATTACAATTATAGAAACTTTGTTGTGCATTTATAAAATAATGCATGCAAAATACTGGGCTTGGTGCAGGGGACGTGGTAATCACTTGGTGTTCAGGTGGGATGTTGATCATCAATCATCACTAATGTTATTGGAAGCTGAGGTAGCTCTCTCATAAAATTTTCTGATTGCTTTTGTTGACTGCCTGAGCACTCTTGCAGTACATAAAGCAATTTCACTGATCTGGAGTATTTTCTCACCAGTCTCTATTTTATTATTAGTCTCCATATGGGTAAAATTGCTGTTTTCCACAACACTCTAAATCTCTAAGTCTTGGAGGGCCACTTTCTATTCTCTTCAGAAAGTACAGGGTGAGGCAGGGTAACTGTGGGACAAGTCTTTTATCCTTTTTACAATTGTCTCAAGAACACATTCTTTATTTAGATACAGAATCTGAATCTTTAACAATAACCCTCAGCCACATACCTTACATAATGGAGACACTACATCTATAAAAATACCTCAGAAAAAGCCTGCATGAATTCCTAAAGTTTAAATATCTGATCTTTATTATCATTTTCACAGCTGACACTAATGGATGTTCTCTGTGGAGGTGTGTGCTCCTCACAATCATTCAGTTTCTTAGAAAAAAAAAAAGAAAACATTTGAAAAGCATGAACTGTGTGCTGTGCTATGTAATATTTATTCCCCATACCAGCCTTTTAAGTTAATTGTTTTATTTCCACTTTACAGATGAGAAAATTGAGACTTACCCAAGGTCACATAGTGGTTTTTTTCATTTTAATTAATCTATTCTGGAATTTCTATGAACACCATGACATTTATTCTAACATAATTAGACAGTGATTAGATACAGGGAACTCTCTTTTTATACAGAGAGAATAGTCTCATTTTATAAAAACAGAAAACATATGTCCACAAAACTGAAAAATTAAAATTAGCTCTCACCCTACTACTTAGAGATCATCATTTTCTGCATTTTCATCAGTTAAACAATACTTGTAATTTTTATAAGAAACCCCCGATCGTTCATACTAATGCACAGGAGAGAAAATGGTGGAGAATCTAAGAATCGTTTCTGTCTCCATTGTATGCTTTTGGGAGTAGAAAATTAACCTTTTTGATCATGTTCTGCATGGGCTAATTACTAAAATTACTTTTCCTTTCCCAACTGATCCCAATTCAGGGCAGAGTCCCAGAAGCATTTTGGTGACAGGGGATTAAACATGTGTTGTGGCTAATTCAAGAAGTGGAAACGCTACACGTGGATAATTAAGATCTGACTGCAGAACAAAAGCTCGCACACTGTGTAGTGGGATGGGGGGGTGGCTCTCCAGCATTTCAGATGCTTTATCCTCAGAACGATCTTGAAAGATAGATTCGATTCAATTTACCGGGCATTCACGGTGAGACTGTCTTGCTCTTGCGTGTGCGAAAATGTCCAGGAAACAGTGTCTGATTGTAAGAGATATACAATCTAGTGAGGGAGGCAGGTATGCATACCGCTGACTTCGATAACAATGGCAATGATCATTATAGCTAACATTTATTAAGCAATTACTTGCCATAGGCCCAGCTTTGTTCTAAGTTTCTTAAATGTATTAGCTCTTTGAATCCTCATATAATGCACAGTGGAACAAGGAAAGGACAGTGTATCCTGAAGTGGGAGCATAGGAAGGCTTCAAGTACTACTGTCATGACTGAAAGGACCATCTTTCCTGATCGCAGGGGGCCTTCAACTGCTGAGGCGCATAAAACAGTTGCCCGAGTGGGAGTCCCCCAGCCTCGTCTGTTTACTACTCTTCTTGGTAAGGGTGACTGCCTGGCTCAGGAGTCTTCCTCCTCTAGGACTGGTCTCCCTAACATAGACAGGGGACTTCCCTTGCCACGGTTCCATAACCTCACAGGCCACTCTCTATTCAGCATAGTTAATTAGAACAGGTGTTAGCATCAAATCAAGTTGGGCCTTTTCAATCCTAATACTGGATTATTTCAAGAAAAATTAAGTGGCAAGCATAAGTCATTTTCCTGGTGGTTGGAACTAAGGAATGTGAAGTCAGAATTGGTGGTGGCCACGAAAACCAGCTGCTTAGGGGAGTGTCACTCACCTGACCCACACTCCCAGCTCTGTGTCTACTATCTACAGAGAGGCCGATCTGCTCTCAGCCAACCACTGAGCATAGCAGGTATGGGAATGCAGCCTCATTTCTGGGAGCCGGGAGACTTTGGCATAGCTGAAACTTTCTTAAAATAGCATGCAGCCCATGTATACCATGGAATACTATGCAGCCTTAAAGAAAGATGGAGACTTTACCTCTTTTGTGTTTACATGGATGGAGCTGGAACATATTCTTCTTAGCAAAGTATCTCAAGAATGGAAGAAAAGTATCCAATGTACTCAGCCCTAATATAGAGCTAATTTATAGCTTTCATATGAAGGCTAAAACCCAATTATAGCACAAATAATTCAAATGTATATTCCTTTAAAATGACAGAAAAGTAGATGTAGAGAAAGGAAAAACACATTTCGGATCAACAGGTACATGCCAAGTGTCTTACTCACTTGCAATATCAGCCATGATTGAAGCCTTTATATGATGATGTACATTGATAGTCTTCTAGTTTCCAAAACCTATTTCTGCACCCTCTGAGCTAGAGAGTTAGAAAGGCTATGACTGGAATTGTGTCTAGTAAATTTCACATCTTTCATAGTGATGATAATGTCTGTGAGTCCACTAGGAATGAAGTTACAGTTGACCCTTGGACATTATTTGAGGTAGGGGCACTGACCTCTCACACAGTAAATAAATAAACAAATAAACAAAAAACTATAAATACTGACTCTCTGAAAATTAATTACGAATAGACTGCTGTTGACTGAAAGTCTTACCAATCATATGAACAGATGATTAATATACAGGGTGTCCATAAAGTTTGTGTGCAATTTACTATGTTAAACTAGTTTAAATTGGACGCAAACTTTATGTTACCCTAAATATATTGTATGTAATAGATATTTTATACTGTATTCTTGTAATAAAGTAATCTTGTGAAAATAAAATGCTGTTAAGAAAATCATAAGAGCAAATACATTTTACTCCTCATTAAGTGGAAGTGAGTCATCATAAACCTTTGCATCCTTGCCTTCATGTTGAATAGCCCGTGGGGAAGAGGGGTGGGTCCTGGTATCTCATGGGTGGTAAAGTTAGAGGAAAATCAATGTGTAAGTGGGTTTGCACAATTCAACCTGTGTTGTTAAGTGTCAATGTCAACCTCCTTCTTATTTATTTTGACAAATAAAGAAGGTGCCATAAACTTCTGTATGACCTTTCGTATCAAAATTGCTTGTTGTCCAAGGAGCTAGCATGGGAGTTTATTAGTTGCTAAGGACATACTTCAAGACCTTGGGAAGTATGTGTGTGATATTTTTTGAGTCCTACTGGGCCAATTTTGATATTCACAAATATTATAATGTCATTCATTCCTACTCTTTATAAGATGCATTCCTGGATCACATTGGCTTTCTATAAAAACAGGGATTAAAAGAAGAAGACAAAGGGAAAGGAAAAAAAAATCCATCATATTCCCCTGTGTTCTTCTTTAAGGAAGAGGTGTACACAATGCGCTATGTGTAATTAACAGTTAACCTCCTCCGGGTTACCAGGCCATTTCTGTTTTTTACAAGTCTCTAGGGCCATGAAATAATTTAAAAATAGAAATTTGATGTGAAGTCAAAACCCCCTGCCATGGTTGATTATAAAAATCAAACCAGACTTCAGTGGGATGGATGCCTATCTAGATGACACCAACTCCATGGCTCCCGTGATAGGTGAAGCACTGTCCATCGTCTCTGTGGGTCTCACCATGTAGGTTACCCTGGTGACCTACTGCCTTTCACAGCCCCACACTCAACTCTTCTCTGAAAGTTGTGCTGCTTTGTGGCCTCTGCAACTCTGGGATCCTCTCATTGCCATTCTATCAGGGAGACCATTTCAACTGTGCTGTCTCCTACTGACTACTGAAGTAATTTTTAGAAATGTTTGTACTCTCATCAAGATGTTTCAAAAGGCTTTGGTGTAGACAGTACCTTTTGGGTTCTTTTGAGGACCAGAGATTGAGAGTACAAGCAAGAAATTTTTACTCAATTTTTCTAGTCTATCACAGTTTCTTGATTTCTTCCTTTATACTATTTGTCATCTCAGTGAAGAGATGGACCACTTCAGAGTCCAGATTGTAACCATGAAAATTAACATATAGAATCTAGACTAATCTTTGGTAAGTGAACCCGAATTGATCAAGTCCACTTGATTTAAAAATTGAATTCTTCTCTCATTCACCAAATGATCTCAGGATCTATTTTAATATGTGCATCAGGATTTTGCAAAACAAATGGATGAAATGAATGAACTCTACTAACATTGGTTTAGTATCAACTTTTGTTTCAGGATAAATCAGGAGCTTATTCTAGAATAAAAATGGATAAAAAAAAGAAGTGAGAGAGGGATAGGGCTGAAGAGGAATATTTGCTTCTGTTGCAGGGTAACTCCTTCAAGCAAGGAACTCATAAACATCTGCAAACAAGACAGAAGTTCTCTGGGTGGCAATATCAGTTTGGTAGAGATCAAGCATTGGTTTATTCCAAATCTACAGCATCATGCCCATAACTTCCTTCCTTCCTTCCCTTCCTTCCTTCCTTCCTTCCTTCCTTCCTTCCTTCCTTCCTTCCTTCCTTCCTTCCTTCCTTCCTTCCTTCCAGTCTTACTATGTCGCCCTTGGTAGAGTGCTGTGACATCACAGCTCACAGCAACCTCAAACTCTTGGGCTTGAGTGATTCTCTTGCCTGAGCCTCCCAAGTAGCTGGGACTACAGATGCCTGCCACAACTCCTGGCTATTTTTTGTTGCAGTTGTCATTGTTGTCCAGCTGGCCCAGGCCAGGTTTGAACCCACCAGCCTCGGTGTATGTGGCTGGTGCTGTAACCACTGTCTATGGGCGCCGAGCCCATGCCCATAACTTTCTTAGTTTCCGGATCCCATCTCTTACATCTTTTGAATCTTTGGACATGAAATCAGAGAGATTATAAAGTTGACTCAATTTATAATTCAGTAAAACATAGAGATTAGACATGTGAAGGTTGTATTTAGGTGTTTATTATGTTCATTTTGCACCTGCTGAAAATTAGAGATTTTTTAGTATAGACCTGGAAGATGCTTAGATTTTATTTATTCTATAATTTAGGATCTTTTAATGTATTTTTTCTTTTCTTTTCTTTTTCTTTCTTTTTTTTTTTTTTTGGCTGTGCAGACCTATTTATAGCAGCATGCCGCAATCACAGTCCCTCAAATTTCATGTTTTGCCTACTTTTCTATAGTACCACTCACTTTCCTGAAGGCAAACTTCCAATGAGCACTTCATTTCAGGCTATCACCAGTGAGGTCTTAGCTTTATATTCTACCTAATATCATGTCCATAAATATTAAATACAATTTTTACTTGGCCAGATAAGAAATACTAGATTATCTAATTTCTGTGAAGTTTTCTTGCCTGCAACTCACCTTCTTTGTCCAATTTCTACACCAGTCTGAGTGCTGTAATTCAGGAATCATAAACAGACGCCTACTACTTTTAACAAGAAAGGAGGTTTTAGGAAATAATATAGATAGGTTATATAATCCACTGGCAAGCTGAAGAATCAAACTCAAATAGTAACAAAGACACTAAAGAAGGGAGATGTGGGGTAACTGACTCCCCCTGGTTTGCCTGTGACTGTCCCTGTTTTTGCACTGAAAGACAGCATCATGAGAAATCCCTCATCTTGAGCAACCTGGAACCCTTAGTTATATTCCTTGGATAGCTGCAATAACAGTTAAAGCCAAACCAAATGAACAGCCTGGCTTTGCTACCACGGTCACTACCACCAATCTCAAAAGCTGTCTCTGATTCTGCTGTGACCAAAGATTCTGGGAATTATGCACCATACTTCCAAAATTTTAAAGAGTTCCACAGAGTCCATTTTGGCCACTGGTGTGGATTTAAATTCATCCTCAAATCTTTCATTTTGATCTCTTATCTGCTCCGACTAAATACCAAGGGTCAACATTTTTGGCTTTTTTGTCTTCACTTGTCAAAGGCCCAGTCCTTAGGTTTTGTGAGGACTCTTATGAAGCTAGGTAGATGAACGAAAGAAAAGTTCATGTTTCTAAGGGAAAGCAAAGAGTAAGATGGGTGAAGGAGGAGAGACCAAAAGAATACTGGAGTTATGAAAAGATGTGTAAGCTCATGGTACATAAAAACCATCATATGAGGAAGTTTACACAGCAGTTCAGTGTACAGCTGTATGAGTGGACTAAGCCCTTGTACCTATGCTATATCCAATTAGTAAGCACAGAACGAATTGTTTCAGCATTTATCACCTAAAGAAAATTCTTGAACGTTCAGTTTGAGCTTCTTGACCCACATCATTGATATCGGGGGTCCATTTATTTTAGCAGTATTTGCTAATGTTATTTGCAATGAGTGTTGTCTAACTTTTTAGGGAAAATTGAACAGAAAATTAAAACTACATTGAAAATAAGGTGTCCCATGTAATTTTTCTGAAACATTTAATCTTAATTTCTGATTAGTGTTAGAATAATCATAAAGAAACTTATGAGCAGCTTGAAAACACTCCATTCTCAGTTCCGTGCAGGTAAGTCTGGACCAACTTATTCATGCATGTTTTCTTTTCCTTGACATTCAGCTGTCATATAGTAATAGAAGAATGGAAATGAAAATATAAAAGCTATTGAAAGGGTTTCTATTCTTTCTTAACTTCTAATTAGCTCTTGTGGAGTTGTTAAACTACTAGACAGGGCTGGATAAATTGTCAGTTATAAGAAACAACTTCCTTAAATGGCTTAGCTCTTAATATATATATATATAAGCACCTTTGACAAAAATAGCACCTTTAGATAATACCATTTATGCTCCATCTCCACACAATCCATTTTGATGACTTTTGGATTCTGTCATCTTCAAAAAAATAGTGTAAATATAACTTTGCAAAAAAGTGGCATAGATAGTTTCAGTGTAAAAGCATGTGTTTATCTATATACCAGTCTTTAGAATAAAAATAGAGTAATCTTTAATAATTTCACTAAGACATGACATAACATGTATTCAGTTAAAAAATAAGCCTCAATCATAAAATCAGAAATAGTATTAATAGAACAAAGATGACCTAATGACTTTTAAACTTAGCCTTTCTATTTGGCGAGTTTTGTAATAAGAGATTGATAGCCTTGGCTCAACATTTTCAATCACAGACTCCAGGGGAGAAAAAGATAGTTATATAATCTTTTCAAACATATGTGTAGATGTTTAATAGCTCTCTTAGTTATCACGGCCACTGTGTTCTCTGTTGTTGACCTCCAGCTTACATCTGAGAGAAGTAGGTGAAATTTTGCTATAAACTGACTCCAACCTTTGCCTGTGAGAAACAAAGGTGTTTATAAATAGCCATTCATTTGGTGCCTCCTGCACTGAGCTCCAGAAGGATGTGCATTTATTATCACACTCATTTTGTGCATTATTAAATGAAATAGTGGAGAGAAATGTAAGACATCAGGTATATGGCAGAGCCATTAATAGGTCAACAAGGGAGGCCATATTTTCTTTTCATCAAATTCTGACAGCTTTAGTGTCTATAATTTCACAGTCTATTTTGGAAGAGTTGCACCTATTCAGACTGAATTAAAAGTCATAAATATAAAAACATAGGCCATCAACTTGTAAATATCCATCATCAATCAACCAATTAATATGTTGTACTTGTGTGAACATATAAGCTCTCATTTGAGTGGTTATTTTGTTTGTTTGTTGGAACTGAGGACTCAACACAGCTCTTTGATGTGGTAAAAATACTAATGAAGAAGGCAATAAAATGATATGTTGAATTTCTTTGCTATGAATGAAAGAGTGGCTATAAAATTAATTTTAAAACATTCAATATGAGAATGATTGAATTTTTATTACACTTGGTCTTTTAGGTCAATCTCACTGACTTACCTTGTTTGACAGAAAAATAAAGATTAATTTTGTTTTATATTAAAATGAAAACTGGGTTTTAAATGATTATGTGAGCCATAGTGTGCCAAAAATGCAAAATATAGTCATGAAAAGACATGTTTAGAGTCTATCTTCTTATGAAAGGCTTAGCATTAAGATTGAATTAAAGTTGGCTTAGTTCCCAGAGTTCAGTGAGTAGGGCACCGGCCACATACCTCGTGGCTGGCGAGTTTGAGCCTGGCCTGGGCCTGCTAATCTGCAATTATAACTGCGACCAAAAAAGTAGCTGGGCATTTCGGCAGGTGCCTGTAGTCTCAGCTACTGGGGAGGCTGAGGCAAGAGAATCACTTACACCCAAGAGTTTGAGGGCTTGTAGATAAATATCATCTACAATCTTTTTGTTATTATTAATCATTCCACTAGATTAATACTAGAGTGGTTACATATATGTTATTTATATAAAATTATATTGTAAATTGCATAGAATTTGTGTTCTAATGATTTTTAATTTCATTATGATGCAGTAGTCTATAAAATATACATAATCTTATCAATAGTAAACACTGTATTTTTTATGTCTATCTTAATCTTTGGATGTTTAGTCATTACTGTCCTTGCACAAATAACTCATGAGAATTTGTGTCTACATCAGAGCTCTGAAAGTATTATCAAACAGTAACTGTTTGATGAAAATGGATATTGGGATGTGATTCTGATTCAAAACTTTATCCAGTTGTTTAAATCTATCCCACTCCATTGTTTTCAGAATTGGCACTGAATACCAGAATGACTGTATGACAAGAAAAAATTGATAGCAAAGTTGGAAACTACCAAACAATGGCATCTGACAGCATGAAGGAATGTTGGGAAGATATTGTACAGGGGTTATCTCTTTAGAAAAGTCAAGAAATCCATGAGTTGCAATATGTGAAGGACCAGATGGGAGCTGCAGAGACTGGGAAAGGGAAGACTGGAAAATAGTCTATCATGGGGATTCTGGCTCTAGTTAAACCCAAGGAAATTAAAAAAAAAAAAAGACACATGTTCAGAACTCATCTCAGAGCAATTAGATCAGAATCCTGGTTGTGGGGGAGGGATTAGGTTGGGAGAGAATCCACACATTGCCTTTTTACAAAGAACTTTCTATATGAATCCATGTGAGTGGAAATGTTTGTGAACCATTGGTCTTGGAAGCAAATATCAAATTTGCCTGTGTTTCCTGGAAAGTAAGATGGTACCACTACACAGAGGACAGCTGTTAAACTTGTTCTTCATTTACATTTATGTTGTCAGGAGGCTAGGTAAACTGAAGGCACTCCACAGTGAGATATGGTGACTCGTATCAGCATGTCTGTGAGGAAAGATCAGGCAGGGCTGGGCATGGACTCATTGGGTGTTTATTATCAAACTTAAAAACTATAGCAAATACTTGAGAAGAAAAAATAAAATGCCAAAGGTCAAATACATCAGACAAAATAATAAATATAATACAAGTAGATTAAAGGTTTTATAATAGAATTCATATGCATATAAGGGCACGTAAAAACAATATCATTCTATTTGCAGAAGTAAAACAAAATCATAGACAGAAACTATATAAAGCAAAAGAAAAGATATATTCAGGAAATGAAAACATAATATTAATAGTAGTTGCAATGCAGCATCAATATCAAATAAAATTAAATTCAGAGCAAAATTGCTCAGAGATACAATGATGAATGATGTATCGATAAAGGATACAACCGACAAAGAACCGTCCAATGTTTTAATGTACTGAGTAAGGTTGCTTCAAAGCGTTGCAGAAATATTATTTTAATATCTATTAAATATTTTTTAGAATATTATTTATACAGCATATCAATATTTTAATATTAATATTCTACAAAAACAATAATGCTGTAAGCTAAAATAAAAACAAGGAAATCTTTATATTTGAATGAAATATAAAACATTTAGATGTAAATACTATGGCTGCTCTTCATATTATCAATAATTTTTTTAAAGGAAACACAAATTTAGATATCTGCAATTAAGCTGACTGTTGTATTCATTAGTCCAACACTGCAGAGTTATGAGGTTACAGAGCCAACAACATCCATCTGAATAAAAATAATGCATTTGCTTGTTTCAATGGATATTTCATGTGTAATAATTCATTAAATTAGATTCTTAAGCTAATAAAGAAATCTATTTTCATTAAAAATAAAAATATCACCTCCTGAACTTGTGTTTTTCAAAGAACCTATGCTTTATGATTTGAATTTTAAATTTAAAAAAGCAAAATTGAAAACAAGTACACTGATGAACAACTTGTAAAATTGTATAACGTTAATCCACTATGAAAATTAGGGATTGTAGCTGCTATATGTAATTACTGCAACAGCAAAATAAATTATTAAGAGAAAAGTATAATTATTGTAAAATTTCAGATTATTTAAAAGGAATTCAAATTATTAAAACTCTACTTTTGACCTTTTCAATCATTGTATATAATGAAAGAAGGATAGTGGCAGGTGGATGGACACCCAAGAAGGGGCTATCCAGCCTGCCCCTTTCATGAGAAATCTGTGAGGACTGGTAAGGTTTTGCATCTGTTGCTAAGAACACTGCAAGCCTGTTTGAAATCTTGATAGTCACCAGAGCAACATGATATCTTGGTGGTAAATCACATCTAGTGTGCAGTGTGTGAGTTCTCTTGAAGGATTTCTGTCCATCTTTAATTTGTAGAGAAATGTAGCTGAAATCACATCACTGGTTCTCTACCAGAAGAAAAGAAATCATTTCATTGTAAAGACATTTGCACTGATATATTTATAGCAGCTCAATTCACAATTGACAAGATGTAGAATCAATCTATGTGCCCATCAACCCAATAAACTCAGGTACACGCACACACACACACACACACACACACACACACACACACACACACACACAGAGTGGAATACTACACAGCCTTGAAAAAGGAGAATTTTCATCTTTTGTATTATTTACCTAGATGGATTTGAAAACATTGTTCTTAGCCAAGTATCTCAAGAATGGGAAAGCAAGCATCCCATATACTCAACACTAGGATGAAACCAGTAACTTAATGATTACAGACCCACACAAGTGAAATCACAATTAAATTCAAGAAGGGGGCAGGGGGTATGGTAATATTCCAGCTGAAGAGTACAATGTGGGAATACATGGCGCACCTCTTGTGTGAAGGACTCAACTACAACTCAGCCTTTACCTTACAAACGCAAATACGTACCTTGATATTAATCTGAAATAATAAAAAAATTCAAGCTCCTGAAAACATGGGGTGTTTGGAAGCCTTGAGGAGGAGCATGGTCCAGAGAGGGTGGCATTAAGAGAACCCCGCAGAGCACAGGGATCACTCACTATCTGGGGACCAAAGGCACGAGGACTGTCACCAGTGCAGAACCCAACACTGGATCATACACCACTGCTTGACCGATACACTCCCTAGGTGCATCAGTGGAATAAAATACCAGGCAGCAGAGGTCAGAAGGAACATAAAGTGGCATAAAAACTGATATCAGAACGATGTAAATTCCTTACTCTCTCCCTTCTCCCATTTGAGAACCTCTCCCGTAAAATTCAGAAAATTAGATCACCTTTGAAGGGCAGGAAATAACAAGGAACAAGAAGTAAGTTAAATTTGTTTAATGCTTTAAAAATTGTCTGCATATTGAATGCAGAATTATTGAATCCCTGTGAAACGGCTTAATTATGAGTTTTGTACTGGTGTTAGTAAAATAGAAATTTACTTACGTTCATTTACTAAAAAATTAAGAAAATCAAATTTTGGACGTCTGAATTGTAGCTATATGTGTATTTCAAACCTACCAGATGTTTATCTTTGTTGATCATCTCACCAATAAATTATGAGTATGGCTTTTACTGATGATGCTGTATGGAAGGTGTAAAAAACTACTAATGCATTTCAAAGGTAATAGAAGTGGATTGAAACGTGATACTCCCAACATTGCAAAATACACAGAATTTCATGAAAGTAATAAAACTGATGTCAGAGAACACGTTGGGACATAGGCACAAAGTCTTTGTTCTGTACACACACACACACACATACATACATATTACTGTTTTCAGAGTTAGACATATTAAGGTATAACTGAAGAACAGTAAAAATTCATGTTTTCAGACATACAGTCCAATGACCTCTCACAAATGCTCATATGTAATCAAGACACTTCCATCTCCAAGGAAGTTACCTGTGTCCTCGTATGGTTTTATATATAATCTTAATTACAATAACTAATAGTAGACCAAGTCAAAATTGAAGAAAATAAAGGAACACACGCAAGTGATGAAAAAGAGAAACAATCATGAGCACGTGAATTCAGTACTAGTGGTTGAAGGTCAGCCTATTGATAATGATAAAAGCTTTATCTTGTTTTATTTCACAAATGTGATCTACATTTTTACTATGTTTAAAAGCTGAACTCTTTGGTTTAACACTTTATGACATCCTGTTGTGGTCCTGGATAAGGTGGCAATAATTCTTAAGTTAAATTCATTCCTTATATCTTATTTTTTCTCTCTCTCTTTTTTTTTTTTTTTTTTTTTTTTTGAGACAGAGTCTCAAACTTTCATCCTAGGTAGAGTGCAGTGGTGTCACAGCTCACAGCAACCTCAAACTCCTGAGCTCAATCTATTCTCCCGCCTTAGCCTCCCAAGTAGCTGGGAACACAGGCACCCACCACAATGCCTAGCCATCCCTTGTTGCTGTTGCCACCTTTGTTTTAGCTGGTCCAGACTGGGTTCGAACCTGCCAACCTTGGTGCATGGGGCTGGTGCCGTAACCACTGGGCTATGGATACCCAGCCCATTCCTTATACCTTATCTCAAAATACTACCATCCTCATCCTCATCATCATGATCATCGTCATTATTGAATCCCACTGAACTTCTAGAATAGCACAGTGGAAGCTGAGGGGTGAGGTTCTTCATTGTTTGCATACCAGTTCTACCTACAGTGGCCAGATCATCTTAGCAAGCTGCTTTCTTACCCATGAGGTGTCCTCAAGGTGCTGATTCAACTTACCAGGTGCTTGCTTTGTACCTGAGGTGTAAGGACTTTTAAAGACTAAGTTAATTTATTTTATCCACTTTAAAATAAGCAAAAATCTAAGGGGACTTGAAGATACAAAAAGATGATACTTGAAGAGATAAAAACACTCGACAACTCTGCATAACCCTCTGGAGAAATGAGTGGTAAAGAATGCCCTCTTCATCCATATAATATTATTACTCTTCCAGTATTTCTGTTGGCTTTACTTTGTTTTCCCATTTTTAGACTTTTTCTCTGTTATTTCTTTTAAACATCACCTCTGATAAGTTGTAATTTTTTTCTAAAGACAAAGTACATCTTTTCAATTTTAAGGTAGATAACATTTGACAGCGAAATCAAGGTCCCTTTGGATATAATTATATCCACTTAATACGAGAGGAACCTTCCTTCTGCTACTCTTGATTTTAAAAGAAAGCTCCCGGCTCTGCACCTGTAGCCCAGTCAGTAGGGCGCCAGCCACGTACACCGAGGCAGGCGGGTTCAAACACAGCCCAGGACTGCTAAACAACAATGATAACTACAAAAAAATCAACGAGCATTATGGCAGGTACCTGTAAGCCCAGCTACTTGCTAGGCTGAGGCAAGAGAATCACTTAAGCCCAAGAGTTTTTGAGGCTGCTGTGAGCTGTGACGTCACAGCTCTCTACCCAGAGCGACATAGTGAGACTCTGTCTCAAAAAAAAAAAAGAAAAAAAAGAAAGAAAGCTCCCAAGGCAACTTTGGAAATAGAATTTGTTGTTGCTTTTTCATGGCTTTTCCCATAAACAACTGATGTCAAATTAAAGTATGAGAAAACATGAAAAAATTATACTTTGTTTTAGTAAAAGTGATATTTTCCTATAAACCTGTTTTCAAAGTTTAAGTATTTTACCATTATAAAGTTTTAAATTAGCCATTCAAAATAATTGTCATATCTCATCAAATTAGTACTTATAATATATATAACATAAAAGTGCCTCTTCACAAGAATTTTATAATGTAGGCATGTATAAAAATATTTCATTTTCAATGTTATAGGAATGACTCTGACTGGGCACATTGACTCACAGCTATAATCCTAGCACTCTGTGAGGCCAAGTCAGGTGGATTTCTTGACCTCAGGAGTTAGCGACCAGCTTAAGCAACAGCTTGATCTGATCTCTACTAAAAATAGAAAAACTAGTGGGGTGTTGTGGTGGGCACCTATAGTCACAGCTACTTGGTAGGCTGAGGCAAGAGCATTACTTGAACTCAAGAGTTTGAGGTTGCTATGAGTTATGATGTTGTGGTACTCTACTAAGGGTAATAAAATGAACATGCTGTCTCAAAAATAGAGGAGAGTAAGACAGTGAGGGGGGAGGGGAAAAGGGGAGGGGAAGGGAGAGAGAGAGGGAGAGAAAGAGGAAAGGAAAGAGAAGGAGGAGAAAGAGAAAGAGAAGAGAAAGAAAAAGAGAAAGAGAAAGAGAAAAAGAAAGAGAAAGAGAGAGAAAGAGGGTCTCACTGTATTGGATGGACAGTTAAGTGATCTCCTTTCTCCACCTCTCAAATTGTTGAGATTACAGATATGACCCACCAAGTATGGCCTTGAACTGAGTCTTGAAGAAGGCTTAACTTTCATAAGTATCAGATAAGCATTTTCAGTAAAATATAGGGCACAGAACTTTGTAATAATTACTGAGTATTGTCATGATTTCCTAAAATATTATATGATTATATTGTGGCAGGCACTACTAGCCTCATTTTTTCTGAGAGGAGGTTAGGGAACATCAAAGTCCATTACATCATCCAAACTTTAGCTGTTTGTTTCATGCCAAATCAGTTACAGCCTCTAGGGAAGAATCTTTTCTTCATGTAGTTTTGTACCCCTGGGATCCTGGGGTAATCTATTCAAGGTAGAGATCCAGGACTACGAAATACCGAATTTTATTTATCTAAAATTTTACAGGGATATTTTAGCATAAGCAATATGTCTCAGGTACAGCCCAAAGAGATGGGTTTCTCAGGATTGTCTTTAGATGAGCCCATTTACACACCAGAGAGCCTTCCATGATCTCTACTCACCGCCTGTTTGTTATGTCTATTACTTGCTCAGTACTAACTGGTAAGGTCTACCTTCAGGCTTCTAAACCTGTCCAGTGAGATCTCAGGCTTCTAAATCTGCCCTGTGAGGTCTAATAGGCTGAACCAAGGATCACTGGCCAGTCAGTTGTACGGCAGTGCTGTACCGCTTCAGAGGCCAAAATTCACTTTCATCCAAGAGAATACATAGTCCCTTAAGGTATAAGGAGTAATAGGCTCTGGGGTAGTTGTTTGGATTTAGACTCTGACTTCCTCTTTTCCTTACTTTCTCTGTAGTCTCAAGTCAGGTTCTTAACATCTCTGTGGCTCTGTTTTTGTATTAGTACCTATATGAAAAGTTTATAGTCTGTAGTAGATGCTACCCTAATTGCATGGTATGTATTATAGCTTATAACGCATACCAAATGCTCAATAATGGCTCAGAGCCCCCAACTCAGTAGTGAGGGCGCTGGCCACATACTCCAGGACTGGTGGGTTTGAACCTGCTGGGCCTGCTAAAAAAGAGCAATGACAACAACAACAAGGTAGCCGGGCATTGTGACGGGCACCTGTAGTCCCAGCTACTTGGGAGGCTGAGGCAAGAGAATTGCTTAAGCTCAAGAGTTTGAGGTTGCTGTGAACTATGACATCATGGCACTCTACCCAGCGTGACATAGTAAGATTCTGTCTCAATTTTAAAAAAAAGCTCCATAATGATAAGCAATTTGTATTTTGATTGTTAGCAAATATGTTAAAATAAAATGGATTTAGATCTCAGCAAAAATCTAAGATGGTTGATTTAAATTATTCATCTAAAAAGAAGATAGCCAGATGTTGTGGTGAGCGCCTGTAGTCCCAGCTACTCTGGAGGCTGAGGCAGGAGAATCACCTAAGCCCAGGAGTTGGAGGTTGCTATGAGCTGTGACGCTATGGCACTCTACCAAGGGCAACAAAGTGAGACTCTGTTTCTTAAAAAAAAAAAAAGGAAGAATATTTATTTTTGGTAATAAACTTTTACTTAGCATATAATACTCTAGAAAATATCAGTCATATTATTAATATTAATAATAATAATAGCTTCCTTTTGGTGAATGAGTATAATATGCCAAGAACAACATTAACCATTTTGTGTAAGGTGATAGTAAATAAAAATGAATATCTCTGTGTGGTAATATTATGAACAATTTTCCTTGCATTATATTTGTATTTTAGAATAAATATGTATTTCTGTACAAAAAAAAAGTTTATACAAAGTCATTCTAATTATCCTTTTCTCTGTGATGTGGTACTGAATACCTGTTGTACATCCAACCACAGATGGTATCATTCAGTGGTGTTTGAAAGGACTTCTTTTCTTAAATACTGTAAAGTATAGAAAGATCCTTTCATAGGAAACATAGTTGTGTTACTCGCTATGGTGGGTGTGAATGTACCCATTTGTTTTGCTAGGAGACTGAATATTTTTCAAGTATGTGTAAATTTATAATTTATTATGTAGACGAATGATGTTTGTACATTATATTCTTTCTCTTCCTAAAATTTATTGAAGGGGAAAAAATAAATTCTAAATCTTAAATACTTATGAGTATGAGAATGCAGAAAGATGGCAACTTCAAAAGGTGCATATAATAAATGGAACAAAAATTGAAATAAAAATGTTCATGGAGGCAGTGCCTGTGGCTCAAAGTAGTAGGGCGCTGGCCCCATATGCTGGAGGAGGCGGGTTCAAACCCAGCCCTGGCGAAAAACCAAAAAAAAAAAAAAAAAAAAATTTCACGGAAAGTTGACGCTAAAGAAGACAGTGATAAAATATTTTCAAACCTGGAAATTTCCCAGTCTCGGTGGCAGTTAGAGAGGTTGGAAGGGAAGGAAATGATATGAAATGAGAAAATGTAGTTCTCAGGACTAACAAGACATTGGAAATGAATGATAAATGAACCCTGGATCCAGAATATCATTTACCTACTGTTAAAAGAAAGAACCTATATTCTAATTGATAAAAATTTTCACTTTATAGTGACTATTTTCTGGATCCTTAAGTATGCATCTCTGCACTAACAAGCATTTTAAGTTTATAATACAAGAAATTTGAAGTCAATTTTAGAATATACCTAGAGAGAGAAAAATGAGAGATTACAAAATGCCATATACTGACACATTATAAGTAGTCTCTCAAATCATTAATCTGTAAAAGTATTGATTTATTTAAAAATCTCATCAATTTATAGAATTAGAAAAAATGGGTCACTTTAACAAAATAAATCCTGGGAAATATACAAAATAGAAAATGTTTTTTATGTATAATTTATATAAAATTTTATGTATGTATTATATAAATTTATTCATATATTTATACTATGTACAGTCATATAAAGATAAATCAACATATGCATCTGTGTGTCTATACATGTGTCTGTGCTTATATGTATATATTAAATAATACATATAAACATATATATTACATATATATTAAATATATACATATAAACATATATATTACTTGAAAATTAATTTTTAATTCAACTTGTTAATATGTTGTTTAGGATATTACATCCTCATTTATAAGTGAAATATGTTTGTAATTTTCCTTTATAGTATTGTATTTTCTTCAATTTTAATATCAGGTGTATGCAGAGTAAGTAGAATGATTTTGAAGTATTTCTTCTTTTTCTATTGACTATAAGATTTGGCATGATCTGTTTTTTGAAATTATCTTTTATTTTTATTTATAAATATTAGTTGTCTATTTGGGAAAAATATAATAATAAGTTAACTGATGACTATATACTGAATCTCAGAGTCAAAGCATTCTATGATAGACATACACTTATCTGACAATGTGAATGTTACTTTTTTTCATTACTATTATTATTGCTCAATATTTCATTGCAGCAGTCATCTGATTTCTTTACTGAATGTATTTATCTTCATTCATTCTTTGTGAGGTTTTTGTTTCTAGTCCTTATCTTAAACATTGTTATTGTTGTTAACTTTTTTTTTTAATTTGGGGCTTTTTATTTTATTTTATTTATTTATTTATTTATTTTGCAGTTTTTCACTGGGGCTGGGTTTGAAACTGCCACCTCCGGCCTATGGGGCCGGTGCCCTACTCACTGAGCCACAGGCGCCGCCCTATTGTTGTTAACTTTTAAGCCTTTTTAATTTTGTGAGAATCATATGGTCTTTGTTTTTTAATTTGTTTATGTGATGTATTATATTTATAGATTTAGAAATATTGAACCAGCCTTTAGTGTCTGGGATAAAACCCATTTGGTCATGGCGTATGGTCAAAACCACTTTGAGATATCATCTAACTCCAGTAAGAGTACCCCACATAACAAAATCCCAAAAGTAAAGATGTTGGTGTGGCTTCTCTATTGTTGGTGGGAATGCAAGCTAATACTTTCACTTTGGAAAGAAGTTTGGAGAACACTCAGGGATCTAAAAATTGACCTGCCTTTAGATCCTGCAATTCCTCTACTAGGAGTATATCCAAAAGACCAAAAATCACTTTGCAAAAAAGATATTTGCACCAGATTATTCATTGCAGCTCAATTTGTAATAGCCAAACTGTGGAAGAAGCCCAAGTGCCCATCGACCCATGAATAGATTAATAGATTGTGGTATATATATAGAGAGTGGAATACTATGCAGCCCTAAAAAAAGACAGACACTTTACCTCTTTTAAGTTTACATGGAGGGACCTGGAACATATTCTCCTGAGTAAAGTATCTTAAGAATGGAGGGAAAAGTATCCAATGTACTCAGTACTTCTATAAAACCAACTTATATTTACTCACACTTTCTTATAAAAGATAGATCACAACTATAGATGAGGATGAAGGAGAGAAATGGAGTGGGAAGGGAGAGGAGAGGGGGAGGTCTGAAAGAGGGAGGGTAAATGGCGGGACCACACCTATGGAGCATATTGCAAGGGTACATGTCAAATCTATCAAGTGTAGAACATAAATGTCTTAACACAGTAATCAAGTAAATGAGGCAAAACTATATTAATTATTTTGATGAAAGAATGTCAAATTGTATAAAAAAAATCAACACATTGCACCCCACATATGCATAAATGTATTCATGATTCATGTGTATAAGACCTAATAAAAAATAATTTAAAAAAATTTTGTGAATGCAGAAAGTGGAAACCAAATAAACACATGTATATGTATAGAGATAATAATAATAACAATAAACAAATATATACCTTAATACAGTATGAGCATGTGTATATGGATATATATTAAATTAATGCATATTTAAATGCACTATGACAATGTTATAATTTTTATTAAAACATTTATTCATAAAAAATTTCTCATATTCAGTTCTTAGGCATTCTCTGTCATTTTTTATCATCAACTCGTCTGATTTTATTTTATACAAAGTGATTTTTACTATCTGATAGGCTTCTTTTTCTACGTGTTACTTGACTTGCTTACACTTGCCCTCAACTAAAATGTGAGCTCCTTAATAATATTTTACGCTAGCAAATCATGAACTCTGAGAATACAGTCAGGATTTATAGTGGGTGCTCTATAAATATTATCTGAATAGAGTAATAAATCAGTGGGTGAATATCAATGTATAAACAATGATTTGCAAACCCACATTTTATTTTTCTGTCTTTTTCTTTTAAATCTCTAAGACAGGTTGAAGAAATCCTTGATTACCCCATCTTTTATATTGAAAGAAAATATTATTTGATCACAGCAATGAATTCACAGTGCAAACATATATTAAATCCTCATATTACATACTTTTATGTATGCAATTTTTAGTTGTCAATTATACCTCAATAAAGCTGGAAAAATTACAGAAAATGCTAACGAGAATATTGCACTACTTGAATTATTCCTCACCCCCAGTAGGGATGAGTAGGAATTGTACTATTTTCATTGTAAGCATAAGGAGAGAGAAGTTTCAAATAAATCCAATCCCACGGATTGACATGTGTCTGCAGGAGCTTGGGAATAATGAATCAAAAAAATCTAAGGGTGAGAGGCTGGCTGTGGTAGTGGGCAGAGGACTGGGGTTTGAGAAGTAACCCAACTCTTGCCGATAAGTACCAAGGGTCCTATTTTGGTTATGCCTCATATCTTGTGAGTTCAAACATTCTGGGTTGTAGAGTCTACAGAGAGTGAAGAGATGGAAGATGGGGCTGAAGATCAGGTGAAAGAGGTTTAAACATCTGGATTATATAGAGGCCTGCAAATACCTTGGCTTTTATATTCAGTGCATGGGGAGCAATTAGCCAATTTTGAGCAGGTAAGTGGCATGTTCTTGTTTGAAATGGATCATCCTAGCTTCTGTGTGGAGAATAGAAAGTGGAAGAAAGAAGTAGAGGGAAGACTAGCATCAGTTAGGAGACATCTATAATGTCTGGTCCAAGGTGGTAGCTACTATTATATGTCAACTGCAGCATTACAAATATTCCCCTTTCCCTTAATTATCCTTCCTGTTCTCTTCTCCTCAGCCAATAATATTGGGTAGAAACAAAAAAATGGACTAGGACCACACTGAGGGCAGGAAAGAGAAGTTTAGATTATTTGGATTGTTACATTGGATTGATTAATAACTGAACTGGGACCATTTTTGTGAATATAGCTAAACAAATTCTCTTAATTTCTCATGTGAGGGCATAAGCTATGAAATCTAACTAATATTTCATTTAAGTGCAAGGTAAAAACAGCTTCGAGCGAATTTGAATGGTAATGGGGACAAAGAAAAAAGTATTTTTTACCCTATTCAATCAAATAAGTTCAGTTATATGTATGTGTGTAGTGCTGTTTTTCTTTTGAGAAATGTTATAAACTGGGGAGTTAAGGTTCTAGGAAGCCCTGAAGTAATGAAATCTTGTTTGTCCTGTATTTCTTAAAGTCTGAACATGAGTCTCTGGAAAACATCTTTGAAAATATGAAATAAATGAGGTAAAATTAATACAATCTTTTGAAATACATGATGTACATGGAATTGCCTTCCAGCTTTGTTAGCTCCTAGCAGATTACTTCATATCTTAGACTTTCTTTTATCTGAAAAGGACAGTTAATATTTCTATTATAGGCATTTTTGAGAAAGTAGAGTACAGTCTTTTAGGTTTAATAACTGAAAATGAAAGAGACTATTAATAAAGCATTACTTATTTCATATGAGTAAGGCAATATTAGTTTTTCGTTTTTTAAAGTTTGACCTTCAGTGCAAATGCTTGAAATAATTTCACCTCTCATTTCATGACAATTTCTCATCATTGACCCATGCATGATGTTTTACTCCCATAACTATCCATGACCCATGCATAAGTGTTTTACTCCCTTTTAACTCCATTCTATATTTTAATTCAATATTTATTTTTTCGGAAACATTTCTTCTATCTTTTTAAAAAATTTTCAGAATATTAGGGGGTATACATGTTTTATTTACATGCTTTGATTTGGGTTTTTTTTTTTGTACACATTGAATCAAATTTAGAAGTGTGAATTTCACCCAGATAGTGTGGACTGTATACCCAGTACGTGTGAATTTGCTTATCCTGTTTTTACCCCTTCCCCTCAGCTTGATTTTAACTGAGATTAATTTCCATATGTGCAATTAAGTATTAATTGATTAGTTCCACCTTGGTGTAGAGTACGTATGTTTGTTTCTTCATTCTTATAATGTTTCATTTAGAAGAATGGTTTCCAGTTCCATCCAGGCTTTCACAAAAGACCCTACATCATCATATATTTTATGGCTGAGTAGTATTCCAGGGTATTCACATACCATATTTTATTAATCCATTTATGTATTGGTGGGCATTTGGATTTGTTCTGTGTCCTTGCAATTGTGACTCACATGTGCTACTTATAAACATTCAAGGGCAGGTGTTCTTTTTACAAAATGATCCTTTTTTCCTTTGGCTATATAATGAGGATTGGGTTTACCGGATCAAATGGTATTTCTACTTTAAGTTCTTTTTGTTCTTTAAGTTCTACTTTAAGTTCTACTTTAAGTTCTTTTTGTTCTTAAGTTCTTTAAGTTCTAATGGTAGCTACATACAATTTTCCCCAGAAGTTGTACTACTTTGCAGTCCCACCAAGAGTGTATAGGAGTTCCATTCTCTTTGCATCTACCCCAGCTCTTTTCTCATTCATGTTATTCTTTCTTGTTGATGGAGTTCTTTGCACATTCTGCTTAGTCCTTGATGGTTTTCGATAGTACAAATATTTCTTCCAATTTGCTATGGGGAAACTAAATGCAATAATGGTAAAGAATATGACTCTTCATTTACATCCATTTGGGGTGGATACATCACCAAAATAGACATAATATTATAAGTTTTCCCTGGTACACAAAAAAACTATATGGGTATTAGCTCTTATCATCTGTGTCTTGATTCTGTTCATGGTATCATTTAAGGGGAAATTATTTTGAGCTGTTTGTGACTTCCCTAGAGCTTATCATTTGTGGATTTTATTAGAAAGTATTTTCTCACTTCTATTATAGCAAGATATTATACTACTTTTTCCTCTATTAAATGTATTGTTTAAGTATTCACTTGTGCACTTGTAATCTATTGGCTGTCTTAGGACTTCGACACTGAATGTGGTATTAGATAAGGATCCAGTTTTCTTTTTCTTCAGGTTGAGCCAATTATAACAATTTTAACTGATAAACCCCAATGATTTGTATGGCCAACTAGCTTTTAATTTTTAAAAAATGTGACATAAAAAAACCTGTAAACTCAGAGAAATAATAGCTTTTATATTAATGTTGAAATTTTAATGTAGAAGAAAGTATTCGAATTACTAAGGAAGGTCTTCTGTTTTTGTGTTCTAAGTTTTCCCTACAAATCAAGCATGTAGTGAGCTACATTTTCTGATTTTATGATTTAAATAATCATTTGACCCCAATAAAGTACTCTTGAGACTCTTCAAAGGAGTCTCAATTAAATGTTAAAAGAATGGGTCTAGGCTCAACGGGCTAAGGTGCCAGCCACGTACACCTGAGCTGGCGGGTTCAAATCCAGCCCAGGCCTGCCAAACAACAATGACGGCTGGAACCAAAAAATGGCCTGGCGTTGTGGTGGGTACCTGTAGTCCCAGCTACTTGGGAGGTGGAGGCAAGAGACTCGTTTGAACCCAGGAATTGGAGGTTGCTGTGAGCTGTGATGCCACAGCACTCTACCCAGGGTGACAGTTTGAGGCTCTGTCTCAAAAAAAAAAAAAAAGAATGGGTCTATGTGGTTTTAGAATAGCCACTTCAAAGATGATACTTTCCTTTTATAGTTCTCTATATCTTCCTTTCCTGTCTCATCCTGTTAAAACCTGATGTAGTCTTCACTTGAAAGATATAAATTTGCTTCATATTAGGGGTGTGTATGTGAAGCCCGCACACTGTACCCCATGACTGAATTATTGTACACAGCTATGACTCAATAAAAAATAATAATAATAAAAAAAACCTGATTTAGTTAAAAGTTGACATTAATGGATTTTATTCCATAAAGAAAAGACAAAGAAGTTACTCTAAACTGCAATTATTATTTATAGGTTGAAAGAAGAAAAGAAAAGGAATGCAAGGTGGTGATGGCTTAAAAGGAGTGTGGACAATAAAGGTAGATGACTAGGGTGTGAATCTTGACTTAATGTTTTTTAACTTACTTATTACTCTATACTCAGTTTTTCTCATTCTACTGTATGCATTTGTTGTATTGTTTAAAGGAAAGAAGATGTATCTCAAGTTTCTAACCAAATGTTTGGTAATATAATAGTGAATATGTGTTAATCCCATTCCTTTTCTTTCCTAAACATAAAATTAGAAAGTCAATTAAAAATGCATTTTACAATTAAAAATATAATTTCCTTTATAAAGATAAAACTTTAACTGCTTTCTTCCTTTTTATGTTTTGTAGATTTACACCATTTTTATTTTTAATTTGCCAAGCAAGAATGTAACAAATTAATAAACATAAAATCTTTGCCAATCTGTTTCTGATGGGAGACAAGTTGAATTCAAGAGGAGAAACCCTTGAGTTGTGAATTGACTACTAGTATTCACACATTGGCTTCCTGCTGGCAGACAATTAAAATTTGTAATTTGGTTTTAATTAAATTACAGACTACCCAAAGGTCACTGACAACACCCTGTACATAGATACCTACTGAATTCTTCTTCATCTCCCCTCACTCCAACCAAACCCAACAGTCTTATACTTATATTGAGTACATTACAATGTCAACATGCATCCAATGTACCAGTTGAAACCAAACTCCTTCTCAACTAAGCATGCTAGTTTCACATTTTTTAAAATTTTTTTAAGTTTTTTTAAGTTTTCTCTTAACAGTGGAGACTTTGGGTGGGCAGCACCGTGTATCATCAACTTCCCACCACACTGAACTTTATCTTTAAAACTGCCCTCACATGGGGATGGTTTTCTTTTTGCTCTTGTCTATTCTTATTTCTTTCTGTTTTCCTCTGGATTTTGATGCTTTTAATTTTGCTTGGTGTGCCCCTGATCAGCATGAAAACTATCCAAGATCTTTTCTTTCTTGTAGAGTTAATTAATGAGACTTGCTGCCTTCAGATTCTAAAAGGGAATTCTTTAATATATTGGTTGAAATTAAAGTCAAAATCCAGAGAATTTGTATTTTAGTTGAAGCTGTGTCAGTTAAAAAGCAATTACATCTGTAATTATAAGTAACCCAAGAGATTATTAATTGTATGACTGTGTATTTCTCCGTTTACTCATCCATAAAACCAGCATAGCAAAAACTGCCTGCAGATCTCAAAAGACACATGTAAAGTCTAAACTGAAAGTAACACAAAACAAAGGGAATAGTCAATTTGACAATTGAACTTAGTATTTTAGATTTCTGTCATTAAAGAAATGGTTTTGAAACCATCTTTTATAAAATTAATAAAGGGCCACAGCATGGGAACTGTAGTAGGGACCTGAAATCTACAAAGGTGTAGATATAGTTAAAAATTAACCAGTCATTGTTCCCTAGTTTACTTTCCTGTAATTGCTTATCATTCAGGAGTCATGTAACTGATGGTCATAAGAATCATAGCTTTCTTCATTGCTTCCCGTAGATAATATCACCTTTGTGAAACATAAGGCTGATCTTTGAGATATCTTCCAAACTCTGCATTCTGGTAGACCCACTGACCCAAGAAGACCAATAGCCAAGGAGCCAACTCAGCTGGTCTTGCCACAATGTGCCCCCTCATGCCCCTCCTGAAGCTGATTCAGCACAAGGAGCCAATTTCTGTGGCTATATGATTTCACTCCCAACCCCACCATTCGGCATTACTGATTCCCCATCCCCCCATCCACCAAACCATTCTTTAAAAGTTTTAAGTGCTAAATTCTCAGGGAGATGGATTTAAGAAATTTCTCCAGTCTCCTCACTCAGGTGCCCAGCGATCAATGAATTTTTTCTCCAGGGTAACCCCTGCTTTCTCAGTATATCAGCCCATTCCTGTGCAATGAGCAATAGAATTCTGCTGGGTGGTAACAATTTTATGTAATTATTAAGGTCATTAAATTCTCCTTTTTACTATCAATAGTTGTTTCATAAATTTGAGAATACAAAACAATGAATTTCCTGTCCCTTCTTTTAGACTATCATATTTTTTTTAATAAAGCCAGGATTTTTTAAACTGAACATGAATTTAGGTTTTCAATCAAGATTAGCATAAATTACTGTGTTTTGAGTTGTTGCAAATTAAGCTAGTATGTTTATATTTCAACTATTTCTGAAACCAAAACTATTTAAAAAGTCATTTTGAGTAAAGTTCTATAAATTAATTGCGTAATTACATTTGACAGCTAAATAACAAATTGATATGTAACAGAAGAATAAAAATGATTCAAATATGTGCATGTTTATACTTTAAGACTAAGTAATGAAAAAAGAGTCAACTGAATCGCTGAAAACACATGGGGTTGTTTTCTTCTTTTTATTCTAAAATGAAATATATTTCGATGGCATTTCATTATTCAAAAGTTATCTAGAATTTATTAACAACTATCACTTTATAGTATTTTCTAATTCCTACTTTGTAATATATTGTATGTACATTATTGTTTTATTACATTATTGTTTTATTGAATGTTTATTTTGATCTTTGTGGCTCATTGAATTGGTTTTGGAAGTCATTTTTTGTTTTGCTTTTGTTTTTGTCAAATATAAGTTTTCTGGGTAAGAATATTGGTGAAGTATGTATCCAGTATCCTACATTAGTTCTAATATTTACATTGGAGTATATTTACCAGTTACTAAAGCAGCAAAGCTATGCATAGTTTCTCTGGGTTTTTAAATTTATCATTTTTAACTTCTGAATTTTATTATATATTTATATACATATATTCAGATTGAGTTTAACTTAATATTTTTGATTATAGTTAAGACCAAGCTTATTTAGCTAGACCTCAATAAATTTACAGAAATAAATTATATATACACACAAATTTATACAATCTTTGCCTAATAGAAGGTAATTAGGATATATTAACAATGCATATTGTAATTTCTGGAGTAATCACTTAAAAAAACCAAAATAACAGCATAATGAGAAATCTACTAGAGTAATTAAAATGAAATAGTGAAAAATGAAGTATGAAAATACTACTTCAAAAGAAGACAGAAAAGTTGGATTCAAAAAATCAAAATATAAGATGAGACAAATAAAAAAATAGCAGTTGGAAGACCTAAATAAAACCACATTCCTAATTATACCAGAGTAATACTGTCAAACGGAATAAAAAAGCAAGGACAGATTCTCAAATTGTTTATAAGAGATCCCCTTCAGAAACAAAAATGCAAAAAGATTGAAGTAAAATAATGGAAAAAGCAAGCAGATCAAAGTTGGGTAACTATATTAATACATAGTATCAAACAAAATCAACTTCAAGACACTATCACTGAGGGAGAAAGAAGACATTTTGTAATGACGATAGTCAATATATCTTAAACATGGTGGCGCCAATGGCTCAGTGAGTAGGGTGCTGGCCACATACACTGAGGCTGGTGAGTTTGAACACGGCCCCAGCCTGCTAAACAACAATGACAACTACAACAACAAAAATAGCAGGGCATTGTGGTGGGCACCTGTAATCCAAGCTACTTGGGAAACAGAGGCAAGAGAATCACTTCAGCCCAAGAGTTTGAGGTTGCTATGAGCTATGACACCATGACACTTTATGCAAGGTGACAGCTTGAGACTCTGTCTCAAAAAAAAAAAAAAAAAGGAAAAAAAAATGGGTGGTGCCTGTGGCTCAGTGAGTAGGGCACCAGCCCCACATACCAAGGGTCACAGCTTTGAATCCAGCCCTGGCCAAACTGCGTCAAAAAAAATGACTGGGCATTGTGGTGGGGGCCTGTAGTCCTAGCTACTGGGGAAGCTGAGGGAAGAGAATCACCTAAGCCCAAGAACTAGAGGTTGCTGTGAGCTGTGATGTCACCATACCCTACTGAGGGCAACACAGTGAGACTCTGTCACTAAAAAAAAAATTAAAAAATGTATATATATCTTAAACATATAATAATTATAAATACATAATAAAAACTATCAACATTAGTGAAGCTAAAACTTTCAGAACTAGAGAGAGATGTACACAAACTCACCATTATAGTTGGAGACTTTAAATATTCTCTTTCAGTTAGACAAAGAATCAGTGAAGATATAAAGATATGAAAGATATACTAACAACTCCTTGAACATAAGTTTCATTTGTAGAACACATTATGCAAAATAAAATGAACATTTTTTTTAAGCTCATATACGAAGTTCACCAAGATAGACCATGTAATGGGATATAAAACAAATCACAGTAAATTTTTTAAAAAATAAGATGTTTGAGTAAGTTTTTGGACCCCAAGGAAATTATGATAGAAAACATAAATCATAAAATGTCTTGAAAAGAACCCCATATGTAAAAGTTAACTAAGTCATTTCTAAACAACCTATGAGCAATTTTCAAGCATTTTTAAAGTGAATAATGCTGAAAGCACAATACGTCAAAATTAGTGAAGTAGAGTTAATGGAGTTAATGTGTTTTATAGGAAAACATATGGCTTTACATTCTTATATTAGAAAGAATAATAATCTAATGTCAAAGATGCGAACTTTCTTTTTTTTCCCTAAAGATACGAACTTTCATATTTGAAAACTAGATAAAAACTTAGAAAATTAAACTCAGGTAAAAGAAAGAAAAGGAATAATGAAAAACAGGAGAAAATATAGGGAAAAAGTCATTCTATGAAATAAAAAGTAATAAAAATAAGGTAATTCACTGAAAAATTTAAAACTCTAGTTATACAAAGCAAAAGGGAGGATAAACGTAACCAATATTGAGAGTAAATTCAAGGATACAAAAGTATATCTACAGTGAATAAAAATTAATAAATAAATCTCATAAACTGATTTATGCCAATGAATTTGACAAATTAGATAAAATGAACAATTGGTGGAAAAATGCAACTAACAAAAGGCATATAAGATTAAGTGGAAAATATAGACAACTCATATTAATTTCTCATTGCTGATGTAACAAATTGCTACAAACCTAGCGAATGAATATAAAAATTGGTGGTCTGTAGGTCAGATGTCTACAATGGACACTGGACTAAAATCAACGTGTCATCAGTGCAACTCTATGAAAAAAAATCAAAGAATGAGAAGATATTTTCTGACTCATTTTGTTTGTTTGTTTGGTAAGGAAGCCTATTTTCTTCTGACACCAAGACGAGAAGACGACGTTATAAGAAAAGAGTACCATCTATATTGTCATAAACATAGACATGCAAATCTAAGGAAAATATTAACAAATCAAATCCAACACCATATAAAAGAAATTATACAACATGACGAATGAGATTTAGCCCAGGCATTCAATTTAGTTTAATATTTGAAAATCAAATAATGCATCTAGAAAAATTTAATGGATTAAAACAGAAGAAAAAACATACTGATGGATATTTAAAAAGTGTTTGACAATACTCATTCATAATAAGCTAAAACAGAAGGGAATTTCCTCAACCTTATAAAGGTGGATAAAAATCCAGAATAACATACTTAAGAGTGAACTATAGAAGATTTTCCCCCTAAGATTAAAGAAAAGTCAAAAAATATCCCTCTTTTCTCCTTTATTTAATATTTTCTTGAGGTTCCAGCAATTGCAATAAAGAAAAAAAAATTAAAGGCATAAATATTGGAATGAAAAGAAACAAGCAATCTCCTTATTCATAGATGATCTAAATAATCATTAAATAACCTAAAAAAACCCAAACACAAGAAATACAACTAAACACTCTGTCAGCATAAACTCTATCAATAAATATGAAAGAACACTAAAATAATTATAAAACACGGTGTGTTCATGGATTGGAGAGCCCAGTGTTATTTAGATGTCAATTCTTCCCAAATTGAGCCATGGACTTAATACAATTCTAGTTACTTAATTTTTTTGTGAACATTCAAAAGCTGATTCTAAAATTTGTCTAGCAATGTAAAGGTTAGAACAAAGAAAGTCCAAACCAACTAACAACGAGTATTGAGATTGAAACAATAATAAGAAATCTCCCAACAGCAACCAGAAAAAGCCCCAGACCAGACCATTTGAAAGCCAAATTTTGCTAGACCTACAAAGAAGAACTGGGAGCTATTCTACAGGAATTTTCCATAACGTCAAGTAGGGAATCCTCCCTAACACATTCCATGAATGCTATTATCACTTTAATACCAAAGCCAGGAAAAGGCCTCACAAAATAAGAAAACTACAAGTCAATATCCCTATTGAACATATATGCAAAAATCCTCAAGAAAATCCTAGTAAAATAAATTCAACAATACACTGAAAATATAATACATCACCATTAAATAGAATTTATATTGGGATGCAAAGATAAGTCACCATATGCCAATCATCAAGCATGGTATATTGTATCAAGAGAATGAAGGACAAAAACTATATGATTATATCAATAGATGCAGAAAAATTAATAAAATTTAACATAAATTTATTGTAAGAACTCCCAACAATTTAGGTATAGAAGAAATATCTCAACATAATAAAAGCCAAACCCGCAGCTAATATTACACTATTCAATACATGAGAAGTGAAACTAGAACAAAAAAGGGATTCCCTCATTCTATACTTTTTTTTATTATTAAATCATAGCTGTATACATTAATGCAATTGTGGGGTACAATGTGCTAGTTTTATATACAATTTGAAATATTTTCATCAAACAGGTTAACATAGCCTTCGCAGTATTTTCTTAGTTATTGTGTTAAGACATTTGTATTTTACATTTAGCAAATTTCACATGTACTCTTGTAAGATGAACTGTAGGTGTAATCCACCAATCACCCATCCTCCCCTTGCCCCTCCCCTCCCTAACCTCTTTCCCCATATTCTTGTACTATAATTGGGTTATATAGCTTTCATACGAAAGCTATAACTTCGTTTCATAGTAGGGCTGAGTACATTGGATACTTTTTCTTCCATTCTTGAGATACTTTGCTAAGAAGAATATATTCCATCCATGTCAACATAAAAGAGGTAAAGTCTCCATCTTTTTTAAAGCTGCATAATATTCCATGGTATACATATACCACAATTACTTAATCCATTCATAGGCCAATGGGCACTTAGGTTTCTTCCATGACTTGGCTATTTTGTATTGAGCTG